>JXTB01000619.1:0-24509 GCA_002914805.1 Parasponia andersonii | reverse complement strand
AAAGAACTAATGGAGCTGGGGGGCAATTGTTGTGCGGTCTAAAATCCTAAGGTCGCATAAGAATTATATGCGACCTCCTCCAAGAAGGATATATGCGACCTCCTCCGTGATGCTTATGTGCGACCTCTTCCGCAGGTTTTTGTGCGACCTTCTCCGTCCAGTTTTCCTTAACAAACAGGAAACCTATAGGAAAAGGGAAACACGAAAACACTATAAAGGAAACCTACAAGAAGAGGGAAATAGGTAAATGCTGTGGAAGAAACCTACAAGGAAAGGGAAACTGAAGACTCCTATTTGTGATTAACTAAGTTATCCTTTTCGAGTAGTTATCCAATTGTATTGTTATTTAATTTATGTTACCCAATTGTATAGTTACCCGTTTATACAATTAGGATCCTAGAGACATAAGGAACCTAGGGGGATGGTGTTATCCTTATCTATATAAAGGGGACTCTATGATCCGAAAAACACACAATTACCAATTCTGGGCAGAAACAAGTCACAGAGAGTAGAAGTCAGAGCAAATACACGCCTAGGGTATTCCAAACTTTGGGTAGTCTAATTCTTTAGCGTTCTTCAATAGCTTTTGAGTATTGTAACCTTGAGTATTCATCATTATAGTGAGAAAACAGTGGACGTAGGCTCATCTTTTTCGGGGCTGAACCACTATAAATCCCTCTCTCCTTATTTGCTTTGATTATTTACTTCAATTTACACAAGCCACATCTCTTAATTATTTATAATTTTATTGTTGATAAAACCTCCATCAACATCTAGTGAAGGGAAAAAGAGTAAAATATTCTTGTATTTGATATTCCTTTTTAAATCGGCTCATTAAAATTTTTGATTTGATAACTTAATGGGATAAAATCTATGGGAAAAATAATACGGTTTGCAACACAATATATAATTAATTCTCCCTTAAAAAAATATACTAACTCAAATAATTCAAGAAAGTTCTTTAAATTACCGCATTCCAATTTTGTAGACCAACTTCTCAAATATTATTGTAGGAAGTGATTTCGTTAATAAATCTGCTAAGTTATCACTTGAATGAATTCGCACAACGTTTATTTCACTTTTTTTTTTTGGAGTTCATGTATAAAAAATAAAAAATTTGGTGAGATATGCTTCGTTTTGTCACTTTTGATATAATCTACTCTTATTTGGGCAATAGTATTATCTTCAAACAATTTTGTCGGACTTTTATTAACTATAGGTAGCCCACGTGAAATTTGGATATGTTATACTAGTGATCTCAATTATACACAATTTTTGCTTGCTTCATGAAGTGCGATGATGTCTACATGATTTGAGGAAGTAACTGCAATAGTTTTCTTTGTTGAACGCCAAGATATAGTTGTAACACTATATGTAAATAAATATCCAGTTTGCGATCTTGCTTTATGTGCATCAGATAGGTAACCAGCATCTGCATAACCAATTAGTTCCAACTTTGCTTGTTTTGAGCAAAACAAACTTTTATCAGTTGTACCACGAAGATAACATAATATTTGTCTAACCTTATTCCAATGTCTACGTGTTGGAGAAGAGCTATATCTTGCTAATAGATTAACTAAAAATGCTATATCCAGTCATGTATAATTAATGAGATATATTAATGCTCCAATTGCACTTAAATATATTACTTCCAGACTAAGATTTTCTTCGTTATTTTTTTGCGGACGAAAAAGGTCTTTCTCAACATTAAGAGATCGTACAACCATCAGAATACTTATTGGACGAGCTTTATCCATATTGAAACGTTTTAGAATCTTCTATATATAAGATGATTGATATACAAAATCCTTTTTAATAAATGCTCAATTTTGTAGGCCAAGATAAAATTTTGTCTTTCTTAAATCTTAAATCTCGAATTCGTTTTTCAGATATTCTCGTCTCTATAAACTCTTCTGAAGTCCCAATAATATTCTTCAACATACACTGCAATAATAGTAAATTCAGATTTTGATTTCTTAATAAAAACATGAAGACAAATAGGGTTATTTACTTAACTTTCTTTCAAGAGATATTTACTAAAATGATTATACCATATACGTCTTGATTATTTTAAACCATACAAAGATCTCTGCAATTTCTTTGAATACATGTCTCGGTTACATGCTTCTGATATTTTAAGTCCTGCAGAAACTTTCATATAAATATCTTTATCAATGGAGCCATAAAAGTAAAGTGTAACAATATCCATAAGACGCATTTGAAGATTTTCAGAAATCGCCAAGCTGATTGAAAATCTAAACATAATTGCAACCACCATTGGAGAATATGTCTCCTTGTAATCGATACCTGGTTTCTATGAAAACTGTTGTGCTACAAGTCGAGATTTATATATTACGACCTCATTCTTTTCATTACATTTTCAAACAAATACTCACTTGTAACCTACATGCTTTACACATTTAGGTGTTTGAACTATAGGTCCGAAAACTTCACGTTTTGTAAGTGAATCTAATTCTTCCAGATTGCATCTTCCATTTTGGCCAATCATTTCTTTATCGATATTATTCAATAGATTTCGGCTTAAGATCCTCACTTTCATTTATAATATCAGTAGCTATTACATATGCAAATTTATTATCAATGATAATTTTGTTTCGATTCCATCTTTATCCTGTAGTGACATAACTTACTGAAATATTTTCATTTTCTATAATTTCAGGTACATGAACCTCTTCTGGGGTTATTTAATTATTTATGTCCACTACTTGGTTCAAAATCATATTTGCTTCTTGAGTTTTACTAATTTTAGAAGTGTTAACACGCTTATTTTACTCCTTTCTTGTTCTTGGATTTTTATCTTTGGAACCGATTGGTCTATCGTGCTTTTGGAGTTCTATAGACGTATTTGCTAATACACTTGAAGATTGTCTTTAAGGGACATCAATTCTAATAGGAGCATTTAGAACCGGTACATGTGACTTAGTTACTTTCTTAATGTCAGTAAATGCATCTCGTAATTGATTTGCAATATTTTGTAAATCAATAATGTTTTGAATTTCCATCTCACATTGATTAGTGCGAGGATCAATGTGAGATATTGATGATGCATTCCAAGAGATTTCTTGTTTTTCCAACTATTGTCTTTCTTTCCCCAATGTTAGAAAAACTGTTTTATCAAATTGATAGTCGACGAATCTTGTTGTGAATATGTCACCCGTCAAGAGTTCAAGATATCTGATAATAGACGAAGAATCATACCCAACATAAATTCTTAGTTTTCTTTGTGGACCCATTTTGGTTCGTTATGGTGGAGCAATCGGGACATATACCGCACAACCAAAAATTCTTAAATGGGATACGCTTGGTTCTTGATCAAATATAAGTTGCAATGGGGAGTATTCATGATATGTGGTTGGCCTAATGCGAATAAGTGTTGCAACTTGCAATATAGCATGTCTCCAAGCATAGTAAAACAAATTGGTTTTCATAAGTAACAGCCTAGCAATCAATTTTAGACATTTAATTAATTATTCTGCTAACCCATTTTGGGTATGTGTATGGGAAACAGGATACTCAACTGTAATCCCTATTGACATACTGTAATCATTAAAAACTTGGGACGTAAATTCTCATATATTGTCAAAATGAATTTTCTTAATTATATAATTTAGAAATTTTACTCAAACTATCTGAGCAAGAAGTTTTGCAAATGCAACATTACGAGTTGATAATAGACAAATATGTGATTAATATATTAATACATCTATTAGTACCATAAAATAGCGAACTTGTCCACGTGTAGGGATAATGGGCCCATTTATATCCCCTTGTATTCGCTCTAAAAATATAGGAGATTCAATTGTAACTTTAATTGGTGATGGCCTAATAATCAACTTTCCTTGAAAACATGTAACACATGAAAATTCACTAGCTAACAGAATCTTCTGATTCTTTTAAGTATGTCATGTGAATGTTCTACAATTTTTCGCATTGTTATTGAATCTGGATGACCTAAATGATCATGCCAAAGAATGAAAGTCTTTGGATCATGAAACTTCTAGTTTATCGCAATATTGGACTTTATTTATTTATGTATGTATCATATAATCCTGAAAAAAGAAATGGCAACTTTTCTAAAATATATTTCTAGTATGAAACGACAGATGTAATACATAGATATTCTATATTATGTTCATTTGTGATCTTGATATGATAACTATTACTATGTATATCCTTAAAATTTAGTAGATTTCTCTATGATCTACTGGCATATAAAGCATTAGTTATAAATAATTTAGTTTCACGGGGTAATATTGTTAGCCCAAGATTAGCTAACCTAAAAGAGAGGGTGAATTGAGTTTTACAAAATTTTGCAAACTTTTCTTATTAAACAAGTAAATTATGCAAGTAAAAGTAATGTAAGAATATTCAAAAGTTGTTTCAAGTGTTAGAAATGCTTCTATATATATATATAATATACTAGAATGAGAACTAACTGTTTTAGATTGTTTGACAGACAATCTGTCATTTTCAGTAGACCAAAAATTCACTTTCAGTCGATTGAAAATATTAGCCGTTGAAAGTGTAGTTGTAACGGTTGAATTTGAAAAACTGTTCAAAAATATACAAGGGAATTGAGAGATTGATTCTGGAGGCCAGTTTGCTGAAAATACGTAAGAGCTATTTCTGAATTTTATTTCAAGTGTTTTTTAAAAATTTTTAAAATGTGACTTCATAAATTGATTTATTATGTAATCTAGGAACTATAGAAATTCATAAATTAATTTAAAAACTTGTGTAAAATAAATAAGTTTGACAATTTCATATTTTAATTGAAGATTAATAAGTTTGACAATTTTGCTTTGAAAATTTCCAATTTTATTAGAAATTTGAGCCATTAAGATCATATAATGTATAAACAAATATTCAAATACAAGAACTAAGTTTATAACCTTTGTTAGTCTAGGCCTTGTAATTTTGAACTTTGTCTTGAAGCTCTTTTCTATAATCCATTTAGGTCTTGTAATTTTGAACTTTGTCTTGAAGCTCTTTTCTATAATCCATCTTGAATGTTTTGTGATCATTTCAATTTAACTTACTATACACTCAAGTAAATTATTAGATTTTAATCATTTGTTTGTCAACTTCAAAATAAGAGTGTATGATTGATGATACAAAGCATAAGTAAATAATTTCCCTTTTTTTGATGATAACAAACATTTGATTTAAAAAAGGAGTAAGGAATACAAAATAGGTTGAAATAAGTATCCTTACCAAACCTTAAATACTTCCCCTCAAAATATGCTTAATAAAAAGAGAGTAAAATTCCCACTTATACTTATAGAGTATGTATAGTTTGAATAATTTAGCTCATACAAATTGTTTGAAGAAAGTATAAAAACCAAGTTGATACTAATTATTTAACGATAAAGAAAGATCAAATTGACACCAATGGAAAATATTTAAATCAAAATTCACACACATGCTTCTCTCCCTTTTAATATCATCAAAGGGAAATCCATAAGAAGGAAGAATAAAACAAATATAATATCCAATATAAAGCAAATAGGGAATCTATACATAGAATTTTAGGCATAAAAGAAAAAAAATCATAGAATTCATAAATGTAATAACCAAGATAAAAGTCCAAGAATGTAAGACATGAAGCACAGAAAAAAATAGAAAAGAAACTATGGAGGAGGAAAATGGCCAAAGAACGACTGCATCATCCGCATTATCTCGTCTTGCTGATCTTGAATAATCTGAAACTGTCATTCTTGATATTGTTAGATAGAATGGATATCAGCTGAGAGGATTTTGAAGTGCTCAATCTCTGTGTCATGTAGATACTAGATGTCAAGCTAGATAGTATTAAGGCATTTAGACAGACTGTTGAAAGCAGCGGTATAGTCAAATTACTATGAATGAGCCTCCTTAGCATGAGTGCCCTCAAGAGCGTCTTCAGCAACTTCAACACCAGTACCACTAGCTTCCTATTGAGTGCCTATTTCTTGATCATGTCTTGGCTTGGTTTTGGCCACCCATTCATTGTTGATGAAACTGAACCCTATAAGACTGAAAGTCTTATTGTTGATCTTAACATCTATGGTCCATGGTTTATGTTCTTTCTCATCAAAGGTTGGGATCTTGAAATATTGGAAGATACGAGTAAGAAGAAAATAATAAGGAAGAGAAGGTCTCCTATTCTCTTTGGCATTGATCATCTCATGAATAATGAGATAAGGTAGGTTCAACTTCCTCCCAACAAGAACGGAATCAACAAAGCTAATATCACAGAATGTGGATGCATCCCTATGACTAGCTCTAGGAATCATGTTCTGAAACACAAACTGAAAGAGGATCCTAGACTCTAGAGTAAGGCTAGTGACAGAAGGCTTGGGTTAGAAACTGTCAGGAGAATAGACTTGGAGTAAAACTTGTTGAGGGTTAAAATCCTCCATCATAGGCCAAGTGTTAGTAATAGGAAATTTATAATCACCCAAAAGTAAAGTTAGAATTTTAGCTAGGAGTTTTTCTATAACTTTAAAATCTATTTCCTTAAGGGAACCATAGATTGCATGTTGTCTCCTAGAGATATTGGCACTGGCATAAAAACTTCTTATAGCCTAGGATACTCTATATCCTTGATGAAGCAGAATTCAGTTCATCCCATTTTTTCTATATAGTTAGGAACTTTTACACAAGCTAGGTCTCTAAAATTGAATGTTCTATTCCAAATAATACTCTTCTTAGAAAATAATTCTTTGTACCTAGACATAATAGCATGAGATTCTAAGAGAAGAATGTCTAACCTTGCCTCAGTGCATTGTTAAGACTTGTCAGGATGAATTTTCTTGTCCTTATGCCTTATATTTTCTCTTTTCAAGGCCGTAGAATCAAAAAGATGACAATAGGAAACACAAACACAAGGAATTTCAGATTCTAGGGTTTGATAGAATGAAAAATCAGATTTAAACGCAAAAAGAAGGTGAAACCAAGGATTAAGAGTAGAAAAGTGATAGAATCAACTCTGGTTGGGAGAAAATTGGAAGATTTAGAGAGAAAATTGAGTGCGAATGAGAAGAGATAGATATAAGGAGGGAGAGAGAGAGAGTTTTTTAGTTGAGAGGGTGTGAGAAATGAGTGAGAAAAATAGTCAAAACATTCAAATACTTGCGGTCCTGCGAGTTTTCAGCTCAGCTTGCCAATTTTGGTAGAGAAACTGTCATTTCTAGGATAGTTTTTCGGCAGACTGAAAAAATTTTCGGTGTGCCAAAAACTCTATTCGACAGTTTTTTAATTAAAAATAATTTAAAAATTACAAATTTGATACAATTATTCATGAAATACATTTATAAATCAACAATTTAGTGAACAAATACAACAAATCAAGCAATTATTAAACACATAAAGGATCAATGAAGCTTATTCTGATCAATCATCCTATGTTCTCTATGAATCATGCAAAACCAATTGAAGTTGAGAGGTTTGGTAAAAATATCTGCAAGTTATTTTTTTATGCACACAAATTCAAGTACAGTGTCACCTTTTTGTATATGATCATGAAGAAAATGACATCTAATATCAATATGCATAGCACGTAAATGAAAAATTAAATATTTGGACAAATTGATAGCACTAGCATTATCACATTTGATAGGCACATGATGATAATTCATTCCAAAATCCATTAGAGTTTATTTCAACCAAAGAATTTGAGTACAATAACTACCAGTAGAGATATATTCAACTTCAGTAGTAGAAAGAGCAACATAATTTTGTTTCTTACTAAATTATGATACAAGTGAATAACCAAGAAAATGACTAGTGCTCTTGCATTTAGTTTGACAACTAGCAAAATTCGCATCTCAAAAATTAGTAATGTTAAAGTGTGTGCCTTTTGGATACTATAATCCTAGGTTCATAATACCATGTAAATATTTTATGATACGTTTTACAACACTAAGATGTAATTCCTTAGGATTAAAATGAAATCTAGCACATAGGAAAATACTAAATATTATATCCAGTTTACTAGCTATGAAGTAAAGAAATGAGCCGATCATACCTCGATACTTAGTAATATCTATTACTTTACCATTTTCGTCTTTGTCAAGCTTAATTGAAGAGTTTATAAGTGTTATTATTGACTTAGAGTTCTCCATGTCAAATTTCTTTAGTATATCCTTGATATACTTGGATTGATTGATGAAAATGCCTTCTTTGCTTTGTTTGATTTGACGTTCAAGGAAGAAATTAAGTTCTCTCATTATACTCATCTCAAACTCACTGTATATACATTTAGAAAATTCTTCGTAAAGAGAATCATTAGTAGCACCAAATATAATACCATCAATATAAATTTGAACTAAAATTATTTCTCCTTTTTTTCTTTTTATAAAAAGAGTAATATCTGCTTTTTCTACAATAAAACCATTCAAAATAAAAAATTTGCTCAATCTATCATACTAAGCTCTAGGAGCTTGCTTTAAATCATAAAGATCATTTATTAATCTAAACACTTAATCTAGATACTTATGATTTTAAAAACCATGGGGTTGGGCTACATATACTTCTTTTAGAATGTTTTCATTTAGAAATGTACTCTTAACATCCATTTGGTATAGGATGAATTTTTATGACAAGCAAATACTAAGAGCTTCCTTGTGGACTCTAATCTTGCTACAGATGTAAAGGTTTCTTCATAATCGATACCTTCTTTTTGATTGAAACCTTGAGTCACTAATTTAGTTTTATTTCTCACAATCACCCTATACTCATCTACCTTATTTCTAAAGACCTATTTAGTTCTAATAACTGAGTGGTCTTTAGGTCTTGGAACTAATTTTGATACATCACTTTTTTTAAATTGATTTAATTCTTCTTACATGGCTAAAATCTATGATTCATCATTTTCGACATCTTTAAAATTTTTTGGTCCAATTTGAGAGATAAAAGCCATGTTATTATAAATATTTCTAAGTGATGCTCTAGCCTTGACTCCTTTAAGAGGTCACCTAGAATTTGGTTTTTAAGATGCGAATAGTTGAATTTTAAATCTTGAGGAAAAGTAAGAGTATTACCATTTTCACTTTCTTTTTTTTTTTTCCCCCTTAAGATCTTGTTGTAATTGGATGCCATTTTCTTCGTTTGCTTTCTCATTGACACTCAGCTCACTCAGCTTGGTTCCAAATCTATAACATCATCATCATCTAATTTTTTCTCTTCATGGAGAGCATTAGACTCATTAATAATAACACACATTGATTCTTTCACTCTTAGTGTTTTTTATTGAAAACTTTATAAGCCTTACTAGAAGTAGAATGACCAAAAAAAAATACTAATATCGAATTTTGAATTAAATTTACCCAAATTATCTTTATTATTCAAAATAAAATATTTAAAACAAAAATTTAGCCTATGTTGAGTTTTCTATCTTTCCAAAGTTCATAAAGTGTCTTGTACAAAATTGCCCTTATCATGATTCTATTCACAATATGATAAGCGGTATTAACCACTTCGGCCTAAAAGTATTTTGACAAACAATTTTCATTTAACATACTCCGTGCCATTTTTTGTAAGGTTCTATTATTTCTTTCTACAACTCCATTTTGTTTTGGAGTTCTAGGAGCTGAAAAGTTATGATCGAAACCATTTTTATAACAAAAAACTTCTATTTCTTCATTCTCAAACTCACCATCATGATCACTTCTAATAGATATGATGGTATAGCTTTTTTCATTTTGTATTTTCTTACAAAAGATAGTAAGCACATTTAAAACATTATTTTTATGAGCAATAAATCGAACCCAAGTTGATCTTGAAAAATTATCAACTGTCACAAACATATAGTGTTTTCAATCAAGACTAGCTATTCTTGATGGTCCAAATAAATCTATGTGAAGTAATTGTAAGGGTTTAGAGGTAGTAATGGCGTTTTTAAATTTAAAAGAGCCTTTTGCTTATTTTCCAATTGACTTGTATCACAAATCTTGTCTTTTTCAAAAGGTAAACTAGGTAATCCACTCACAAGATTTTCCTTTGAAAGTTTAGAAATAGTATTCATGCTGGCGTATCCAAATCTTCTATGTCAAAGCCAAGAGTCATCTTTTAAAATTGAAAAACATTTATCTTGGCTAAGATATTTTTTAATGTCAATGGTATAAATATTATTTTTTCTTTCTCCTTAAAAAATGATTTCTTTTAAACAAGTATCCTCAATTAAGTATTTGGAATCTTCAAAAATGACTCGATAACCTGTCACAAAGTTGACTTATACTAAGCAAATTGTATTTAAGACTACCAACATGTAAATATTTTCTAGGAGAGGAAGTAGTACCAATATTACCTATACCCAACATTTTATCTTTGGCATTGTCTCCAAACATAACATGTCCTCTATTTCTTTTCGTAAATGATGAAAGCAAAGAGTAGTCATCGGTCATATATTTGGAGCAATCACTATCTAAGAACCAAAAAATCTTCTTCTTTTGTACCTACAAGTAAGAATCAAACTTTGTTTTTTAATACCCATACTAATTTAGATCCTTGAGTGTTAGTTCTAAATTGTTTTGGTACCTAAGCTAGTTTTCCACCAAGATATGCATTTTTCTTAACAAGACATGAAAAACTAGTGTGTCTATCTTGATTGCAATGTGCAAGTATGCTTGGTATTACTAGTACTAGCTTTCACAAAATATTTTTTGAGGTATTTTTGTTTATAGAAGATTTGTACATAATACCTCCTTTGTCAAAAATGCATTTTTGTCCACTAAGTATCATATCAAAATGTTTCTTTTTATTTGTAAATTTATGAACAATTTTTGTCAAGTCTATAAGGAAGTGTTCTCTTTTGATAAAACATCACAATTAATATAAGGTAATTTCAGTCCATTTTCTTTTATAAACTCATCAACTATTTTTGACAAACTAATAATTTCCTTTTTGATAGCATTGTTCTTGAAAATAAGTCTTTTTTTTTTTTATATATAGTTTTTGTATAAATCATTGAAATCAATCAACAAATTTTCATATGATAAATCACAATCACTATTTTCACTAAAATCACTACTAGCATCACTATCATCATGAAATTCACTTTTAGATTCAAGTGAGCTTACCTCATTTTTTATTGCCATGAAACACATATTGGCAATTTCTTCTTATTCTTCTCCTTTGGATTCTTCTTCTTTACTATCGTCCCAAGTGGCCTTCATTGCCTTCTTTTTCATTTTAAGGGACATTCATTCTTTATGTGACTCGGCTTTTTGCATTCAAAGTAAGTGATGTGATCATCCATCATGTTCTTCTCTCGAAAGTCATTGCCTTTGATATTCTTCTTGAATTTTTTTTTTTTGAATTTAAGTACTTCTTCTATCTTTTAGTTAGCAAGACAATGTCTTCTAGCTTACTATCCACAAAATCATCTTTTTCCTTATTGCTTTTTTGCTTGGTGGCTTTGAGAGCTATTTCTTTCTTTTTCTTCTCTTTTACTTCATCGTCATTTGTTTCCTTCATTAGAATTTTATGGGTCATTAGAGAACTCATAAGTTCTTCAAGAGGGAGTATGCTAAGATCCTTAGCTTCTTTAATGGCCGCCACCTTGCTTCTATATGCTCGAGGAAGACTTGTGAGAATTTTTCCCACCAACTCACTATTTGAAAATATTTTTCCTAGAGTACCAAGAGAGTTAATAATAGTTTTGAATCTAGAAAACATTTATGAAATCTTTTTCCATTTTAAATAACTCATAGTTTCTAGTAAAAATATTGATTCTAGTTTCTTTCATGGAGCTAATTCTTTGATAAAAATTTTTCAAGCATATTCCATAATTCATGAACATCCATAGCTTTTTCAACATTATTATAAATATTCCTATTTAAGCCACACATAAGAATATTTCTAGTTCTACCATTTTTGGTGAAGTTGATTTTATCTTTTTCATCATATTCTTCTATATCTTTTTCAACTCCTCTACTATCAACTATTTTAGTTATTTTCAAGGAGCCTTTAGAAACAATATACCATAGATCAAAATCAATGGACTTAAGAGAAGTATCCATACGACTTCTCTAATAGTTAAAATCACTTCTATTGAAAAATGGCAGTTTGGATGAAGATAATCCCCCATATTAAAAAGGAAAGTTGGTTGAGCTAGCCATCTAAAAAACGATTAAGTTTAAAAATTTGAGTACCAAACTTTAATACCGACTGTTAGTCCAAGATTTGCTAACCCAAGAGAAACGGGTGAATTAGGTTTTAAAAACTTTTGCCAACTTTTTTTATTAAGCAAGTAAATTATAAAATTAAAAGCAATGTAGGAACATTAAAAAGTTATTTCAAGTGCTGGGAAAGCTTTTATATATAGACTAGAATGAAAACTAGCTGTTTTAGACCGTTTGACAGATAATTTGTCACTTTTGATTGATCGAAAATACTAGCTATCAAAAGTGTAATTGTAATAGTCGAATTTGAAAAAATTGTTGAAAAATATGCAAGGGAATTGGTAGAGCAATTCTGGAGGCCGGTCTACCGAAAATACCTGAGAATTATTTTTGAATTTTATTTCAAATCTTTTCAAATATTTTCAAAATGTGAATTAATAAATGGATTTATTAAAGAATTATAGAAATTCATAAATTAATTTAAAAGCTTGTATAAAATAAATTTCATATTTTAATTAGAGATAAATAAGTTTGACAGTTTTTTTTTGAAAACTTCCAATTTTATGAGAAATTTGAGCCATTAAGATCATGTGATGTATAAATAAGTATTCAAATACAAGAACTAAGTGTATACCCTTTGCTAGTCTAGGTATTGTAATCTTGAACTTTGTCTGTAAGATATTTTTTATGATCCATCTTGAATATCTTGTGAATATTTCAATTTAACTTGTTACATACTTAAGTAGATTATTAGATCTTAATGTTTGTTAACTTCAAAATAAGAGTGTATAATTGATGATACAAGACATGAGTCAACAAATATCATACTAGCTTTCCTATAACCTTCAATCAAATTGATTGCACCAGATATATTATTGGCATTAGCTTTGGCTAATGTTATGCTTAAAAAATACTTTTTATCTTTAAGAATTGTATCTATTGTTGCACTATTTGCTGGACATAGAGCTACTCCATCAATTTTTATGCCAAGTAATTGAATAGATAAGTCCATGTTTCTTCATAAAAATAAAGAAAAGATATAAGAAAAATAAGGCAATACAAATAAAATAATAGATAAATGAATTTCTTTTAAAATTAGGTACACACTGAAAATACCATATTAGAATTAAAAATCACAAACTATAATGTGAATCACACTAAAACCACAAACTATATCTTTCAACATACTCAAACAACACATATCACGCACTTAAAACTCCTAGAAATAACTTGGTGCAACATCACATGGTCTTCTTGTTTTCGTCAATAAGGTTATCATGGTTCTCAAAGTAGTCCTCTATACCAAAGTTATTGAAATCTATAAGGTAATTAGGATCCATAGGTTCTTTACAATCCATAGCATCATTAAGATCTGCAAAATTTGTTTCTATAGTTTTTCCTTTTTTTTTTTCAATGAGGCCTGATAGAGGTCAACAAGATGTTTTGGTGTATGACATATACGAGACCAATGCCCTCTTATTCCACATCTAAATCACATGTTTTCTTTGTTCTTGGAATATTTGAGATTGGAACCATGCCCTTTCTTTTGCTTTTCCTCCGCATAGTTTTTCCTAGAATTTGGGGAGTTCCCATTATGTCTACCACGATGCCAAGTATTATTACGACCATATCCTCAGTTATGCTTAGAATTTGGGGAGTTCCCATTATGACTACCATGATGCCAAATATTATTTCGATCACATTCTCGGCCATGTCTATTAAAAGATGTTGCATTCACTTCAGAGAATGATTTACTTCCATCCACTTCAGGAAATGGCTTAAAGCCAATATCATTCACATTTAGGAATGGTGTTGAACTAGTTGGGCATGACTTGTGGTTTTTCATTTAGTTCATTATTTTGTTCTACCACTAGAAGACAAGATATCAACTCTGAATATTTTTTGAAACCTCGTTCTCGGTATTGCTACTGCAGGAGCACATTTAAGGCACGAAATATTGAAAAAGTTTTTTCTATCATGTTTTCATCAGTAATCTTCTCTCCACATAATTTCCATTTAGAGCTAATCTTAAATATTTCAAATTTATATTCACTAATAGTTTTAAAATCTCGTAAGCACAAGTGCATCCAATCATAACGAGTTTTTAGGAGTATTACAATCTTTTGGTAGTCATATCTTTCCTTTAAATTTAGCCAACAGATTAGTGGATTAGTTATTGTAAGGAATTCGGATTTCAATCTTTCATGAAGATGACATCGAAGGAATATCATCTCTTTTACACGATCCTGTTGAGATGCTTCATTCCCTTCTTTGATCATTTCTCCAAGGTTCATAGCGTTAATAGATTCGAGCATCAAGAGTTCCTGCCAAATAATTTTTTCCTGAAATACCAAGAGCTATAGACTCTAGTTTTGCCAAATTTTCCATAATATAAGCTATCATAAGAAGTAATAAGACGAATTAAAATAATAAAATATAAAATAAAATTAATTAATTTGTACATGAGAAATAAATAGATAAAAATTAATAAATAAAATTTAAAACTTGTAATCTTATCATGTAGATCACATAAAATTATAGAAATATATATAATTGTCATAATAGTAAGCTAACATTAAATTAAGAAAAAGAAATATAAATTTAAATATGAAATTTATTACTGACCATTCTATTAAAATAATGTAAATCTATTATTCATAAATTATATAATTTTATACTAGTTATTATAAAAGTAGTTAAAATATTATAAAGCTATTGTAGCTATAAACATACATATAAATTGTACTAGTAGTATGATCTTAAAATTGAAAACACATGTAATATATGATTGATAATTATATACAAGATAAATATATATAATGGCTATGTAGAGAAAATTTATATTCCAACATAAGAATTATAAAATTATCATATTAGGATTATAAATAATAATTTTGTTAAAATCATGATCGAACAAGTAATAATAACTTATCTTCTAATAGTTTTATCTCACACAAAGAAAACAATGATAGGAGAGTAGTCATGCTGATAACGTAATGTAGTATGCTATATATCTATTGTCTCTCATTTGCCTATTTTTCTCTTATGGTATTTGTTTTTTATTATATTTTTCATATTACTCTTTTATTTTTAAAAACAGGAAATTTTTTTTATAGCCTATATATCTTTTTGGTCAAACTTAGAATACAAAATGTCTAAAATACTGTTACAGATATTTTTAAATCTTACCAAACACTCTCATATCTAAGTTTTTTTAATAAAATAAAATCACTATTCTTAGATTATAGAAAAATGTTGATAATTGTTTTTTAGCAATGATTTTTAAGATGTTTTTTGTAATAAAAAAGATAAAAAAATATGGGTTGTTGGGCTATTAATATTCTAATGGTATTATTATTCTTTAAGAAAAACTTCAATAAAAAATTTGACTAAATAGAGGAAGAGGGTTATTTTATTTTATTTTTTTCTGTTTTGGAAAATAAAGGAGATAATTTTGGGCTTTATGAGAACAAAGAGTTAACTGTGGTATTTAGTTAAAATAGAAGGGGTGTCTTTTGGGATTATCCGAATTTTATGTATTTGGTTCATAATTTTACGACCATGTTGATATTCTTTTAAAAGTGATTCATATTTTTCTGATTGCTATATATGACTTCAATTCATATACCTCTAAAAATGATTCATATTTTTCTGATTACTGTATATGACTTCAATTCATATACTTTTAAAATTAGTTCTTATTTTTCTAATTACTGTATATAAAGTATTGTATTTAGGCAAAATAAGAATTTGGCGAAAGAGTTGTTAAAGAAGTGTGGAAATAGATCTGATTAGAAGGGCCTATGTTCTGCTATATGTATATGTAAAACATAGGTATATAAATATAAGTATATTATATAAATGAAACATGGGAAATTTTTAGTGGATATGTTTGGCACATTTTGTTGATATGTGTTTGCTTCGTAAATAGGTTCATTAAGCATATGTAAAACCCAATACAAATATATAAATTATTGTCAACGACTTCTGACATTGGATTCATAAGAAACTTAGGTTTCGATGACAATTTTCTTATTGTAATAGTAGTCATGACCCAAACCTAGAGATAGTGGCAGAAGGGAAAATTTTGTTAGAGTTGAAAATTCCTTAATTTATAAAGAGAAGATTTTAAGAGTTTTGATTTTTTTTTTAAACAGCACGATAAATAAAAACATTTCGAATTCTATCCAATGAGCCTAACATAAATATAGACTGAATAATATAAAAGAACCAAATTCAAACAATTAATCGAACATCACTATTCACTCCTTAATATCAAACTAGTATGGCATATATATATATATTTTACAGATATGTTCAAGTAGTATAATTTATTTATTTAATAAGACTTAAACACAAGTCTTAAATCTGCAACCCTAGCATTACTAAGTCACAAACTATGAGCAAAAGATAATTTTTTTAATCCACTTGTTGGTCATTAATGTCACACTGGATACCACTTATGGAGAAAATAAGAGAGATGTGAGTATAAAATGCCTAGTAGGTTATCCAATTTCTCTTTTGGGGAAAATTATTTTTTAATTCTCAAAACACCTTCATGGTTAGTAATACTAGAAATAATTTTTATAAATATTAAGCTTTCAAAATATATATAGAAAATGATGCTAAAACCAAAACCAGATATCCAAGTCAAAATATATAGAAAATCCTAATAAAATAGGTATAGCTGCACATCACATAAATCAACGCCTCATATGAGCTCTCACTATCTCATCACGACTAGAGCAACTCATACTACACTTATTGAGTGCTCCCTATCTGATATTTAACTCTTGAAACCGGAGGGATATCCGTGTGTCTAATCCTACCGAGTCGGAGGGGCACAGAATGCCAACACTTGCTGAGTGGAGATAGTTAGAAAACAAACCCCTCGAGAGTTTACAGGCTCTCATCAAAAGCGGGTGTACTAGTCTGCCTACTACAATACTGTGATATCTAAGATGATTCTCATGCATGATCATATGAAATGTGCAATATGTGGAGTCTCAAACAAACATGCAATAATTCAATATTCTGGACATGCTCCAATTTTTTAAATAAAAATCCATTTTATACTTAAAAATCCAAAAACACCGTTCCTAAGATTTAACAAAATCCCAAGATTAAAACTAGTATAAAATCATACATAAAATATCCAGAATAGTCCACAATATTTCACTAGTTAACAGCTCATTAAAATAATTATTTAAATAATTTAATTTAATAAAATTATGGAATTTTATTTTTCAAACTAAATTCTAATTTTAATGAGAAATAATAGAAAATAAGGAGATTGAATCCCCTATATCGAAATAGTAATTTTGTTACGCTAGTGACGCTAAAAAAGTCCTTTGTCGATCAGTTGGTTGTTCAGACGGTTGTTTAACTCGGACACGTTCACTTGAAAAAGTGAATTTCCAAACAGAGGTCACCACTAAATTTAAAATATCCAAAAATATTGAGTTAGATATAAAATTTGTCGAAAACGGATTCCGGTACGGAATCGGCCTATGGCACGCAAAAAGAAATTTACAATTTATTTTCTCAATTTTTGTGGCACTTTAGAAAATAATTATTTATTATATCAAGATTCATGTCTCGAACTCACTGAGTCCAAATCCAAAGTCAGAACTCAGTTTTGAGGTCCCGAGCATTAAATGGGCTCAAAAATCCAAAAATTATAAAAATACCACATTTTGAAAATAATTAGAAAAATATCACTTTTTCAATTCGACAATTAACGATTTTCTGGTTACCGTTTCAACGCTTTAAAGTGATGAGATTTCATATCTCAATCTCCACTTTCCCGTGGTGTACTTTTCTCGGGAAAAGTAACTCAATTTCGAAATAATTAGAAAAATTCTACAAAAATTTAATATTATAAAAATACTATAGAAACTTCTCATCGGGGCAGAGTTAGAAGTCTTGGGTGATCAGAAATGAATGCTAGCATCGAGACAAGTTGAGCGGCACTAGAGTTGAGCTAATTGGACGTCGGACGGAGAAATAATGGCCGATTTTCCGATCGGCAGGCGGTGGTTTCAAGTGGCTATTTTTTAAGCTACCGGTGTCAAAATAGGGTGGCAGTTGCAGGCATTGAATCATCGAAGGACAGGGAGGAACATGGATGGGGCGTCGGGCTACTCGGTGGTCGGAGGAGGTGCGAAGGGGGACCTATGTGGAGAAAGAAAAAAATGGGGAGTTTTATGCAATTTTCAAAAACTGTTGGTAGTGGGACACATGCCACCACTTGATTGGATTGAAAAAGTTTTTGAAATTCTCCTATGGCTACAAATTTTAAAAAGATTCTTTCACTTTAGTTCCTCCTTAATTATATTTTTGTCCTTGGTTGGTAATTTCTTTTTCACTTTTACTCCAAATATAGCTAGACTTTATTTTGTCTAGGTTCAATACCAATGATTTAATTTGAAATTTTTCAGATTTTTATTTAATTAATCTGAAAATATAAAATTATTAAAATGTCCTTGAATTAAAATTACTTAATTACCCTTACAAAATTTAGAATTTTACAATAGTTATTCTGGTAATGTATGTAGTTCATAAACTTAAAAGTATGGTTCATAAATTATGTATTCAATTTGTAAATTTATGAATTTATGCACTAGGAGTTGCTCACTTAGGTTTATGCTTGTGTGGATGATTGGAGTAAAAAAGGTTAGTTGTTTCCTTAATTTCAATTATTATTCTTGTTTGGTTCATAAAATTATGTGTGGTTCACAAATTGATGAATTATTTGGTTATATATAGGTTTCTAAGGTTATTTAAGTGGTTTATAAATTATGCATTCATTTCATAAATTATGAATTTTGGCTTGGTATATACTATTCTAAATTGTTTTTTGTATGTGCGCATGATTTCAGTGAAAATGGAATACATTATTCTAGAAATTCAATGGCCAGAAGTCAAGAAAGTACAAATTGATTCAAATATTCATATACTTGTATAATTATGTTTATGTTATATTTTGTAATCAAAGTAAACCGTATTTACTTAATATCGTGGTACAATGCATACATCTTTGAACATCTATTCAGTAACTAACTTGATGATGGTTTATGAACAACAATTCTTTTCTAAATAATTATTTGTATATAATACATGATCTGTATATGCTATGATATATTATGTACCAAAATAAATGAATCATTCGAAAAAATAATAGACCAGTGCGAATAAACTTGAAACTGTAGCTATGGGAGATCAATAAATCTAAAACAATAAAAATGAAATATAATTCTATATACTATGATACCAATTATCAATATGCCAAGACAACACAATGAATCTAAAAGTGAACCAACACCAAAAACTGGTATATATATTTTGTAAAAACCCAGTTTTTAAGAGCAAAATAGTCTTTGATGAGATTTTTAAAAAAATCAGATTATATATATAACCCCCCCCTCTCTCTCCTCTGTCTCGTCTCCCCGTGTTCTCTCTCTCCCTCATCTCTCTTACTCTCGGCCGAAGCCAGCCGAAGGAAGCCACGCTGTCGCCCAGCGATCGTCCGACCAGAGGACCAGCCGGCGTCGACTTGCCGTGCTGCCACGAACGTCCGCCGTTCGTCGCCAGTAGCTGCCGGTCGTCCGTTCGCCGTGAAATGCCATTAATGGCTGTTTGAAGCTTTTCGTCACCGACGACGATTCCGACCACCATTCGGCCTTCAGCCAGTCCCGTTGGATTCGTCTATTCTCAAGGATCATCAAGGTATATATATCTCAACCCCATTTTGCCTGGATTGAAAGTTGCCATTTTTTGGCATTTTGAGTTTTGAATTTTAGTTTTCGATCTTGCCGTTGGATTGTGTTTTTGACTGCATTTTTGGAATGTACTCGGTAAATAGAGAAGTTTGATATATATATATATATTGTGTGGTTTAGTGATCGGCACAAAAATCGAGATTAGACGGTTGAGATTTTGCCTCATTTTGCGTGCCACCAGTCCGATATGGGCCCGGACCCGAATTGGACAAGTTATATGTCTAACCTAGCTAATTTGGGTGCTAGGAATTCAGTGAAGAGGTCTGTTTGTGGAATTGAAACTTCGGTGAGAAGTTAGTTTTTCGTAAGAGGATGATCGAGGGTAGGAATTGATTCCCGACCCTTCGGGCGATCGTCAACGATACCTTAAGGCTTCAATAGCGCGGTATTACTATTCGAGCGAGGTAGGGATTTAATTACCTCTGTTTTATATCATTTTCATATAAAACTTATTTTCTGCAACATATGAGAACAAATGTGATTTTTTGTTTCTCGAATATTTGTGATGGAAATTTGTTGTATGAGATATATACTGTATTGCTCTGGGAATTTTCTGAGTGTAAGTTATTTTGGGTATATTAAAAATAGGGCCATTATGCTACCCGTTTTTTTATAAAATCCTAATATGCTGAGTTTACTGAAAAACCCGAGCATGACTATTTTCACACTTCAGTTCTATATTGCACGTGTCATAGGATCATACATGAGCACCGTGTTAGCATCGTTGGTCTACAGTGTGGCACTGCATGCTCCACTATCAGTGAAAGTCCGTAAACTCGCACAGGGTCGTGTTACTTCTGATTATCTTCTCATTTGACAGGTGTTAGTAATTCAATTGCCCTTCCAGGTTTGGTAGGCGACACATGGGTGTCCCCTCCGGGTATGGCTTAGGTATCAGGTAAGCTGTTAGGTATACTTAGTGACATCATCCTGGGATTCCACAGATGAGAGGATGTGAGCTCATGGGTATGGGTTGATTTGTGTCATATGCATATGAATTGAATGGTTTTGATTATACTATTATTTATATATATATGGATTTCCGGTTTGGATTATATATACATATGGGTGTTTTGGACTAAACTAACCATGCAGGAATTCTCCATCACAAAGATGTTTTCAATCGAGATAACTATTTTTCCTACTGGGTATTTTATGCTCACCCCCCTACCTTCCTCCTCAGGTGGTGTCCAGTGCGATCTTGGTGATCAGGAGGAGTAAGAGGTCATCTGGATTGCAGTTCGTCTCTTGGTAATGCTACGAGTTCTTGTCATAGTCTTTGGACTATTTGGATTTTGTGTTAGTATTGAACTAAGATTACTGCTTCCTATTTTGTCTGCGAACTTATGTATGCTAGTCTGGTATTTGACTTTTGTTGTGGATGGTGGTGATGCTTGGTTTTATACTTGATTTCATGTTTTTAAGTAATTATTCAATCTATATTAAATGGTATATACGAATTGTGGGAGTGGTTCACAGGATGGAATTCTGATTACTTTACTTAAGTGGACCGTTTTTATAAAAAGACACTTTTCAAATAAATCAAGGAATTTCCCACCTTTGTGAAATTCCCCTTTTGCCACTAGCCTGGATTTTGGGTCGTGATAGAAATTTTTGGTATCAGAGCTTTAAGTTTAACAACTCGGACGTATCACCATTAAACTTGATTGAAGTTGATTTTATGGTTGCGCATTCATCATTATCACATTAACAATTTGGCATATTGCTTCAGACTTTTAAGGATGCTTCCTAGAAGAGTTCCGAGGCACCAGCTGGATGCCGAACTCCCTCGTCTGAATTTCACTCATCTGATCGAGGCAATGCGGTAGACATTCGTCTAGATGAGCAATCCAGACTATCAGCCTCCAGCTCCGAGGGAATGTCAGTTGGATTAGGATGATCATCTCCAACGGTGCATGCGTCTCCAACTAGGGTAGTTTAATGGTAGACCAGAAACTCTCACGGCAATTACTTGGTTGTATGAGATGGAGAGGCACTTTCGAACTGTTGGTACTCCGGTTGAGTTTTGGGTTGTGTTTGCTGTTACCCGTTTAACGGGGAGTACCATTCGTTGGTGGGAAGTAGTGGAACAGATGCAAGATGTAGTGGGCTTGACTTGGGAAGACTTTGAGCGGATTTTCAAGATCCAGTATGCCAATGAGGATCAATAGGATGAAGTTGTGAACCGATTTGAGACGTTGACCCAAGGTAACAGAACAGTGAACGAGTACTTGATAGAGTTCACTGAGTTGGCAAGTATTGTTCTTGGACCAGGTACGAGTGAGAAGTACTGAGTTGCCAAGTTCAGGAATCGTCTGAATCGGAATATTTTCAATAGCATTGGTACCCAGACTTTCTATACTCTTCCTGAGATTGCAGTGGCTGCCCAGCGGGCAGAGGCTATCGAAGAAAGTTTGGATTCTAAGAGGAACCAACTGAGAGTTAATGATAGGAAAGCCACCAGAAGGAACTAGAGGCAATGGTCAGCCTAGGGTACTCTAAGCAATAGGAGCTTAAATAGTAGTGGTTCTTCTGGGGGTGGTAGAGGCAATCTATATAGAGGATGTTTTGTTTGTGGCCAGCAGGGTCATCAGAAGAAGAAGTGTCCCAACCGTCTGTAGAAATCTCCTCTTTCTCAGGGAGGACCGCAAAGAAGCCACTCATACTCTGCTTCTTATCAGAACACTCACGCAAGGCCGTAACAGTCACAGGGTGCTTTGCAGGCTTTTACTTCCCCTCAGCCTTATCAGCATCAATACCGCCCTCAGGGTTTTACTCAGAACTTTCAGACTCCTCAAGCCTCAGGGAGTCAGGGTGGGTGTGGATTTGACATAGTGGTCCAGGATCCAACAGTAGTGGTCCAGGATCCAGCAGTAGCCGTCTTGGTTAGGGAAGAGATAACAAAGGGAAAAGAAAGGTGACTGGCCAAGCCTATGCTTTTACTGGAGCAGACGACACTCAAGATCGCACCGTCGAGGTGTTGTTGACGGTATGATCCTTCTTTCACTCTCTTGGGCATATGTTTTGTTTGATACTGGTGCATCCCATTCATTCATATCCTTATTGTTTGATCAACTGTTGGGTTGGAATTTTCTGATATTCTTTGATTTATTTCCTTTTTAACTGATTGTAAAGGCTGTAGTTAGCCTATTTATATTCTGTAATTTTTCAGTGATGATTATTAAAAAAGAAATTATTTTGAGCTCTTATCATCTTTAGGGGATATACGACATCTAGTATCGACCTCGAGTAGCGAAGAAAGGGCAAGTCATGGCGGACTTCTTGGTAGAAATCCAATTATTCGGCGAGCTGCACGACCCGCTTCAGACGTCTCAGCCTCACATGTCTTCAGCTTGGACCCTCTGCACCGATGAATCCACGAACGTCTCGGTGTCAGGTATTGGAATAGTCCTGGAGACCCCGGCAGGACTCAGAGTAGAGAAAGCTTTGAGGCTCGGTTTCCAGGCAACGAACAACGAGGCGGATTACGAGGCATTGCTGCAAGGCCTTGAGCTAGTTCGGGCACCTCGCGGTAGCAACGCGGCCAGCGCGTGCATTATGAACCGAGGTTAACGGCCACCATCCTTGGGCGCAAGTGATGTGGGCGGGCGCCTCGTGTCCACTGCATTGCTAGCATGTGCCAAGTCAACCGAGGTTAACGGCCACCATCCTTGGGTGCAAGTGATGTCGGCGGGCGCCTCGTGCTAATGGCATTGCTAGCACGTGCCAGGTCAACCGAGGTTAACGCCCACCATCCTTGGGTGCAAGTGATGTCGGCGGGCGCCTCGTGCTAACCGCATTGCTAGCACGTGCCAGGTCAACCGAGGTTAACGGCCACCATCCTTGGGCACAGGTGTTGCGGGCGGGTGCCACGTGCTAGCAAGCTCACTAGCACGTGCAAAAAACCGTTGAGTTTAACGCTCGCTATACCCGGGCACGCACAAGTGACACGGGTCACCCGTGCTTGCGTGATGGTGGCCACCACGTGCAAAAACCGTTCAGGTTAATGCTTGCTGTACCGTGCTTTCGAATCTCGCTCGAACCAAAGTCATAAAACATAACTAAAAAGACAGAAAAAATACGAAACGATCATTCGAACCACGTTTCAATGAAATACGATTCAATATAGGGAGGTTGGTAAGTTATTAGTGGATTGTGGTAAGTTTTTACTGGAAATATCAAGAGTGTTGGTTGAATGTAAACACACTAAAAGTGTCGGTATGGGGAATAGAACCCGCGAAGGCACGCACAAGTGACACGGGTCACCCGTGCTTGGGTGATGGTGGCTAGCACGTGCAAAAACTGTCGAGGTTAATGCGTGCATCCGTGCTTTCGAAATACAAAATGACAGAATTGACAGAAAAAATGACAGAAAAAATACGAAACGATCATTCGAACCACGTTTTAACGAAATATTTAAGATGGAAGGCCAAAAAATATGTGTACGAGAAAACACAGCAGTGCCACGCGCGTCCAGGGATGGGGCAGCGCGCGGGCGTTACCTGTGCCGCGGCCCAGTTCCCCACGCGCGCGGTTGGGTCCATGCGCGCGCGGACGCCTCATGCTCCTCGCGGTGACTGAGCAGCGGGCAAGGGGCACCGCG
>JXTB01000618.1:167237-214737 GCA_002914805.1 Parasponia andersonii | reverse complement strand
GATTACCTTGATGGAGGCCTTGTAGCTTTAAATATAGATCTCGATAGTAGTAACTTGGCACAAATCATCGTCTCATCACTCTCTTCATCTCTTCCCAATTTTCAATAGGGCGTTCTCCATTTCGCCTCCTATTAATGCACAATTGATCCCACCATGTAATAGCACAGTCAGTAAATTCGATTGCAGCAAGTTTTACCTTCTTTATTTCTGAGTAATTGTGACAATTAAAAACCAACTCCATCTTCTTTTCCCACTCGAGGTATGCTTCGGGATCACTTTTTCCTTGAAAAGTGGGAATTCTTATTTTTATATTGCCTAAGTTGTTAACTACCTGGTTCCTAACTTCTCTATCCCTACCATATCTCCTATGGCTGCCAAATGACATCCTATCAAATTCATCTTCTACACATTCCCCTTCAACTTCATCCACCTCCTCAACTTCTCTTCGGTGCAACCTATCACTCCTAGGTTGCTGCCTTTGTTGTGATCCCTCTTCTACCCTATCCAACCTTTCATGTATATATTCTAATTTTGTCCTCATCATCCGCCTCATCTCTCCCATTAATGCTTGGATTTGAAAATTCTGAATAACTTGTTGTTGAACCTCTTCGTTTGTGCTTTTCTCTTGATTTTTAGACATGACTGAAATCTGCAAAACAAGGTTAGAATAATATGGAAAAGGACCACACCCACTCCCTCATGTGTTTCACTCTAAAAGAATGATACATTCAATGTCACTCGTGTTTCGCTCAATAATTTTTGGCTTTTAATCCTCTTATGATCTCACACATACACTACCTTTTACTACTCGTATTCTTCTATGAGTTCTTTCAAAACTAATCAAGAACTAATAAAAAGCATTCAAGCAGTAACTCAAGAGAAGAACAAACCAAACGAATCAGATTTTGTCACAGATTTTGATGATTTTTGGCACTCAAGGGCAGGTTTTAATAAATAAAGGTTTTAGGACACAAGAAATAAGATTGAAACAAAAAAATTTTTTAGAAGGGTTCTGGTACTCTTTTTTTTTTTTTTTTTTTTCTCGTTTCCCTTTTCTTTTCCTTTCCTTTTCTTTGGTGTTGCAGAAACGTGTGAAGAAGAACACTAGAGAATCGGGTAACTTTTAAAGAAAATAGGTAACTTTTGATTTTAAGAAACGGGTAATAAGAAATCTGGAAACCTGGAAAGCAAACGTACTCAAAGAGGAACCCAAAACAAGAACAAAATCCTAAAACAAATAACTTGACAAAGAAAAATAAGAAAGGATAGGTAAACCTGATGAACCTGGCTCTGATACCAACTTATACGAACTACGCTAATAACGTGACAAAACCCGATACCGAATCTGAAAGCACAATCCTAAGATCTTTCAAGCTTGATGGAAACTGCGACCCATTGCTTAACAAAGCAAGAACCTTGGTATGGTGAAAATGCCACAAACGGGGATGGATAATCCGCTTGATAAGTCAGTTTAAACGCCACAAGGAATCTCTTGATAAGTTCAGAAAAAAAGTTTCTTCAAGAACTCAAGAAGAAAATTCTCACGATTTTATTAAGTTCGAAAAACTACTACATAATGTTGTAAGCAGCACATATATAGCCGAATTATACTTGCTAGGGTTTTAAATGCAAAATTACTAATCTACCCTTAATGAAGGAAAAAAAAACACGCTTAAAATAACCCTAGAAATACTCAGAAATTAAAACAAATAAAAACTAAAGTTATTACAAAGAAAACATGCATATATCAGCTTACAAACTCCCTTGCATGTGTATGATGGATTAGACATGCAAGTTGATCATGCAATGACTCAATGGAAATGTATGGCTGATTGGTTCTCTCCCGGATTGAGTTGGATGAGCAAAATCAACCCCTGTTCACCCTCAGTAGTGAACACACTTTCTTCTTGTTATAGAACTCTCCAAACTAAGTTATTCAACTCTTCTTTGAATTTTTTAGCTCGAGCTCTTGTCACCCGACCAACTGGAACTTGTATTAGACCACGATTCTTTACAGCCTTGATGTCCCCATCAATGAATACTCACTTAAATGCATTTACATATAAAAGTAAATATTATACTTATGTTATAATTGGCTATTTAATTATGTGAGGAATTGGATCTCGTTTAAAAATTTGAGATATTACACTAAGGATTATCTGGCTTGCCAGACATATCGAAGAGTTTGACAATGTCACCACCACTGGCTACCAGTAACACCACTGATGGATCTGCTAAATTTATCATCCATCTATTTTTATCTTTTTCTCGCACTAGTTTTAAAAATAGGAATTTGGGAATAATCTCACCCACGAAAAAACTTTGTGGGAAAATCTCAAAGTTTACAATGCTTGGGAAAATTTTTGAAAATAAGATCAGACTCAGATGAATTTAACTTGATATTTTGTCTTTTCATTTAATTGTGTAATTGTTCTGCTTTTGGAAACCCTATCTATCAGAACAAACAAAAATTTAAATGTGAGAGACATAACAAGTGAGCGCCTTTATATGGTAGACATGGGCCTATCAAGCCCAAAATTTTGCTTGCGTCCTACTTTACTGACGACATGAATCATGATGTATATGATCTAACATACATGGTCTTTTATTTATTTATTTTAAAAAAATTGAACTTAACTAACGATTTTCATTATTACAAAAAAAAAAGAAAAGAAATAATTTACACATTTTGGGAGTCAAACTCTCAACGTAATACCCAATCTCGATCCACTGAGCTAATCCCAGTCGACAATCTAATATATATGCACTTGACATTTAGCATTTATTTTGTTTTGATTACTCTAAACGAATGAATCATTGCTTTTAAGTAGGAAATTTTATTGCAAAAAGAAAGGTTAATGGTGCAAATGATCATTGAATTATCTAACTAATGGTAATTTGGTCCTAAAAGTGCAATTAAATCCCTAAACTTTTCGATTTGTAGCAACTTGGTCTCTAAACTAACTAAATTACAATCTACTATTAAATATTTTTTACAAAAAATATACATAAGAAATACGTGGTGACATTTGAAAATGTATTTGAAAAGATAATTTGGAAATTTCAAGTATAAAAATAAACAATCACAAAAAATATTTCTTTAAATTTGCAGCTCTACTAAAAAAAATACAAATAATACTTTAATCTTTCTTTACAAATCATTTTGTTTTGTTTATTTTCATTTAAATACACTTTCAGATACTATAATGTGCTAGGCATGTGTGTTTTTTGATAAAAAATTTAACAACAAGTTGCAATTTAAACAGTTCATAGACCAAATTGCTTCGAATTGAAAAGTTTAAGGAGTTAATTATCACAATCAAAACTTTGAGGACTAAATTACTACAAGTTAGAAGTTCATGGACCATTTGTGCCATAAACCCAAAGAAAAACAATAGTAATAGTAATAATAAATAAGAAGAAACAATATAGGATGCCCCATTTTACAGTTTTAACTTTTATTTCCTATTCTAAAACCTTTAAAGGTAGTTTTACTACTTTATCCTTATTTGATTTTAGAATAGATAGGAAGTTGGTCACGATTTTAACTTGAAAAAAAAAAGAAAAAATTCGCTAACCAAATGAAAATTCTGTTCTTTGTATAATTTATTTGTTTTAATGGGGATTTAGAGACTAAGGCTTGATTTTGGTGCTTTCAGGGGAATTTACAAGTTGCGAGTGTGTATGCTAGTAGCAATTGTATATAGCTTAAAGCTCTCGAAATTATTGAGGAGCTGAATTATTACTTAAGATTGTTGACCCTTTGTATATTTTTCTCAAAGAAGTAATTTTCGGTGTTTTAAGAGTCTCAGGAAGATATTCTTCTTTAGAAGCCCAAAGCTGAGGTACACAGCAATCTATGACTCATTTTATTCTAGTCACATTTGTTGGGAAATTAAGGTTTCAATCTTACTCACTCTTATTTTGAAGATAACAAACATTTAATTTAATATTAATGATTTAACTTGAGTGTGTAGTGAAATGGTATTAAAATTCTACATCAAGTTAATCAAGGAATCAAACTTGAAGATGGATACATATGGACATATTAGAATCAAGCTTGAAGATAAACAATCAAGATATAAGATCGTGTCTAGATAGGGTATATTCATACTTAGTCTTATATTTGATTTAGTTCATTACACATAAATTCTTTTTGCATTGACTTATACTTTTCAAAAGAGTTTTTAAGCTATCTTAAGCTTAAAATGGTTATTTTATCATAGAAGTTTGAAAATAGAAAATAACGATATCTTTGAATGGGAAAATATTCTTTAAAACATGATTTCTTAAGTTTAAATAAGTTGCAAATATATTTGAAATCATGATTATATGAAATAGTCTAAAAGAAGATTTTCTATTTGCAAATAAGAATGAGTTTTAGGATGAACACTTTCTAAATTATTATTAAATATCTTTGTGAAACTAAAACAAGTTTGCAATAGCCAAAATATTCTTTTCAAATTAATTTCTAATATTTTTAAAGTATTTAAACAAGTTTAGAAATCAGTTTTTGAAAAATGCCAAAAGCTATTAAAATCTAAAAAAATGTCAAAATCTTGTCGGAATCTGAAATATGACCAAAATATGATTTTGGTCGACTAACAGTGATTTTGGTCGGCCAAAGTTAGTCGACCACTTTTTAGACTAGTGGTCAGAAATGATCGTTGAAGATAAACTGATGTGTTAAACTCTAACGACTATATTTTTGGTTGACCAGCGTTAATTTTGGTAACTAAACATTTGACAGATTGCTAATAACGGCTATAAACAACTAGTTTTCTTGGATATCTATATATAGAGCCTTATTTGATGTCATTAAGACAAGAGTATGAACTTAAATTGATATTCATCTACTCTCAAAGTGTTTTAGCCTATTTTCACATCAATTACACTTTCAAATCATACTGAGCCAATCTTAAAGCATCTATAGTGCATTATTCTCAAATCTCCTAAGTCAAAATTGTATTAATTACTTTGTGAGGAGAATTTGTGAGTGAGTGTTCACTCTTGTTTAGTGAAAAATATTGAGTGTGAGGTGAGGTTCCCACCGGACATAAACAATCTGATTTAGGTGAGATTGCCACCGGAATCATAAACAACCCATGAGTTGGTGAGATTGCCACCATTGTCTAAACAATCCGTATAGGTGAGGTTGTCACTGGAGTCAAAACAATCCGTAGTTAGGCGTGATAGAGCCTGAGTCAAGACTATTGTAAAGGCTAGGGTGTGCCTAAAAAGAATTCACCCCGTTTATAAAAGGGTCGATCAAGCCCATAATCTTGATTCGATAGTGGAAAGCTCAAAGCAAGTTGCCAAGGACCGAAGACGTAAGTAAACTATCGTGTTTGTCGAACCTCGTAAAAACCGAGTTTACACTTTCTCTATCCCTACAATCTTTACTTTATTGTAAGCTATTTAATTGAGTGTTTAATATTTAGCGTGCTTAATATACTTGCTATTATTGCTATATATTTGACATTATTGTTGATTTAGCTAAAAAGTTTTAAAATAGTAGTCTATGGTTTTGAATAGTTGAAAAGTTTCTTAAAATATTTTAAAACCCAATTCACCCCCCTATTGGGTTGTCAATCTTGGACTAAAAATAACTAACAACATAGCGTATGGAAATTTATATGCTTTTTATGAGACACTGGATGGAGGGGATGTACAATTGTAGAAATTGGAAATGGGATTCACTTTATTATTCATACAGAGTCTTGGTTTTGGAAAAAAAAAATACTAGATAGGATTAGACTATTAGAGTAATGTATTTGAAGTATGCATATTATATAAAATCGAGCCTTAGTTTTGCCGATAAAATTTTTTCATATCACGGTAAATAAATGATATACTACCCTATTATGGTGGTAAATAAATAATTTATTAAGAGTATAATAGTAAATATGTCACCGTCTATAAGCGATAAATTTTTTCAAGTTATAGAAAATAGATGACATGCTAACTTATAATAGTGATAAATAAGTAATTTACAAGAGATATAATAGTAAATATGCCATCGTTCATAAGTGATACATTTTTTCAAGTCACAGTAAATAAGTGACATACCACCCCCTTATAATGGTAAATAAGTAATTCAATATAAGCATAATAGTAAATATGCCACTATCCACAAGTGATAAATGTTTTTAAGTCACATTAAATAAATGATATATCACCTCATAATATTGGTAAATAAGTAATTTACCAGGGGTATAATGGTAAATATGCCACAGTCTATAAGTAATAAATTTTTTCATGTCACAGTAAATAAATGATATACCACCCCATGATAATGGTAAATAAATAATTTAAGAAGAGTATAATGGTAAATATGGTACCGTCCATAAGTGATAAATTTTTTTAAATCATGGTAAATACCTCATAATAGTCGTAAATAAGTAATTTATCAAAGTATAATAATAAATATGCCACCATCTATAAGTGATAAATTTTTTCAAGTCACGGTAAATAAATGATATACCATTTAATAATAACAATAAATAAGCAATTTATCAGGAGTATAATGGTAAATATGCCACTGTCCATAAGTGATAAATTTTTCTGAATCACGGTAAATAAATGATATTTCATCTCAGAATAGTGGTAAATAAGTAAATAATTTACCAAAGGTATAAATTTTTTTTAAAATCATGGCAAATAGAAACATTCTAGAACAGAGTATTAAAACTTTTCCCATGATTAATAGTCCAATTTGATTGGTCAAAAATCGTTGACTGGCTCGTATAAAACGGTTGTCTCTTAAATTGCATGCACTGGATTCAAATAAAATAGGGAAAAAGTAGAGCAAATCCCATTTTTCATCTTCATTAGCTAAGCTTTCTGGCTTGGGGGGAGGTATGGATCGGCTTGGCCATTTTTAGCTTACAAAACAAAATTCAAACCCAATGAGGTCATGACAAATACTGAATCTAAAAATCTGGGCTTTCATGGTGGGGTGTTAAGGCGTTAAGCCATTTTAGGAATAAATTAAAATTGTGAATTTCTTTTTTAATTTGTTGGGAGTTAATGGGTTTTGTTTGATGTGTTACCTCTTCAACAAAGCAGTATGGTGGCCATGAAACTCATGAGAGCATTAGACTTTGAGTTGGAGGGAAAATCATTTCTAGCAACAAACATTTCCACTATATTCGGAATTTTTCCTCGACCCATTGCAATATGTCTTTCTCTCCTTTGAAGAAGGGAAACAATTAAACAAAAAAAATGGGCAGTTCCAGTAACAAGTCAACAAATTCTTTGAATTTATCAAGAACTGCAAAATGGGGAAGAATGAATTAACAATTAAAGATAGACTAGTGTCACGACCCTAGCTTTAAACTAGACAATCGTGCAGTACTTAACATAGTCTGTCGCACTAAGTCAGCCTACTGACACTCAATAAAGGGGTTTAGAGTAAGCTTTGAGACAAAATGGCAAGGATAAGAGAGTTTGAGTAAATGAAAGCTTTGTATTACTCTTATAATACTTATAAATCTCACAAATGAGACCTGTGTACAAATGAACCTAAGGGCCCTTTATATAGGCAAAGCCTAAATCAACCAAGAGTTATAATCATGCCAAGTGGCATGATCTTACAAAAGGTCTAGAATATTCTTAAATAAAGTGATAATATCTACAAAGATATTTACATAGAGAAATCTAGGAGATTCACTCACTATCTTATCTCTTCCAAGATATTCTAGGAGCTTCTAGGACTGTCCGATTAATCTAGCACCATCCGGCCTTATCTAGAGCCTTCTAGGACTTAGTAGTACCATCTAGAGTCTTCTAGCACGACCAAGACTTCTCTTGATCATTCTATAAGTGTCCACCACATTCTAGGGCGTTTCTTTATTCTTATAGGTGAGTAGTATATATAGAGGACCTTAGCGCCATGAACAGTAACATTTGGATTTCGAGAAGCCAAAAGAGCGGAGCATAACGCTCTACCCCACTCAAGTTTGCGACGTCCCTGTTGCACCATCGACTTTGAACCACTCAATATGGTTTTTGAATTGTCACAAGACATCCTCATGCTCTTAGCTAGCCTCGGCCTCGGGTAAATTCTTCCATTTCACTAGGTATTCTTGATAATTAGGAACACCACGTTAGCTGTAACACTCCCTAGCTTAACCATATTGTCATATACAGTCAAACTATGAAGTATTATTCTTTCTTAAACATTATCTTTTGTTTTGATAAAAAGGTGAGCAAATTTTGAACTTTCTAAAACCTTTAAACAAAAGTAACTATATGGCATTTCTTGTTAAAAGTGTCTTTACAAAATGTACGATCAAAAGAGGTTTTCACCAGTCTATTTTGCCATCAATAGTAGTATTTACATTACACCAAAATATCTCAAAACAAAAATATCGCCCACAGGTCAAGCTCATCTACATCTGTATGATCATGGCGACAAAATGCAAGCCAGGCAACCAGCTAGTCAATACCAAAATGTGCCTCCTTATCTGCATCACAAGACTAAAATAAGCTAAAACTTAGTAAGTAAAAACTATGCACAAGACTAAAATAAGCTAAAACTTAGTAAGTAAAAACTATGCATGCTTATGAATGCTTTAAAATCTTATAAAGTTCCCATTGTACCATTTTCTTTCTTAAACATGTGAGTCCATGCATTTTTCCTTAAAAATTATTCTTAGTTAGGCCCCTTAGCACATTGTTTGTCCCGTAAGTCGATAGGTCATGATAACATTAAGCGGAACTCAGGCCAAGAGTAAAAATAAGGTGCGACCGTCGTGTGAGGTTTTTGAAAACTCCTTCCCTCATCAAAGGGGCATCCCACACCGCGCTAATCTTGTCCCAGTTCAACGAGACACATCATAAGATCCGCAAATCCCGCTTCAACGGGAGAGTCTGCATCAACAGACTTACCTATCCAGCTCTGATAGACTAACAATTGCCATTAAAACTTATCTTATAAAATTGGCACAATGGTACTCACTTTCAAATACTCTTATAATAAAAGTCTCCATTTGCATGCAAAACATGCCATGCACATGCCATTTCATAACTTTCAGGAATAAGTAAGTTTCACATAAATACATCTTCTATATAGTTCTTGTGATGTAGTTGTAAGTCTTTACTTACCTCGTGTCCTGAATAAGAATTGATAGTGAAAAGAGTCAATATCCTCTAGAGATTGGTGTGCTAATCACCTGTCATAAATTACTATTATTCAAGATGCACATTTTACAAAAAAAGAATGCATTAAGATACTTGAACAAGATCGAAATAACAACTTTCATCAAATTAGGAACTTGATCTTAAAATGACTCGGAAGCATATAAATCACTTAAGGTACTTGGTAGTCAATAACTAGCATTGAAAAACTATTCAAAAGTATTTAAAATATGAATGCTAGTTCATTAGTATAAAATGATCCAAAATGTCACATAATTTTGTAAAAACAAGTCCATTTACTCCTAAATGGTGTCATTTCATTTTAAAAACATTTGGACAGCACCTTCCCTATTTTAAGGACATTCCCACATGATTAAAATCATGGTTTTAAACCTGCCATAATAATTAACAATCCAATTCCCACATATACACATCAAAGATGATCATTTGGAACAACCTAAGTGCATTTGAATTCCCTTCAATCTTTTATAAAGTTTAAACGACTTTTAAATTTGTGTGCCATCATAACCAGCCATTAAATAAGTGTAATAACTAATAGAATCAATAAAATATATACTATAAGTTTAAGAATTCAGATTACAAATATGAAAAACTTAATCTACCACACATAAAACACTTAAATCCATAAATAGCAATCTTTGGGGTCTTAGGTCTAACTTTAATCCTCTACCTAAATTTTATATTTCCAGTGATATATAAGGTTCTTAGGATCATTATTTACCAAATAATTGCTTTGTTTAAGGGCTAACACAAAAGAAATTAATTATAAGTTCAAAATCATATATAATGCTCACTTTGACTAGTTTGAGCTTTTGTTGGAGTTCTTGCCTTCTATCTCCATCAAACTGATTCTCTAGGCTTAGAATTAGATTTTTACTCTTAAGAAAACCTGAAAAAACCATTATTTAAGTGGGAACAAGTAGAGAATTGAAATTAAAGGACAAGACTTAGAAAGAAGAAACTTAATAGAATTGCCTTGACTAGTTTTGGTGTATCTTGCTTTCTAGGGCTCCAATTTGAGTTCTACCAATTGGAAACTCTTGGAAATGTTTGAAAGAAGTTGAGAGAAGTCAGAAAAAGCATTGGAGAGTTTTAGGTCGTGGCTAGAGAGAAAGGGAAAGCAAATGACCAGATTTGACCCAAAATCAACACTTAATGGCTAAGAAAAGGTATAACTTAAATTCTAAAGGGTATTTTGGGTATTATACACACTACTTTCCATGTGTTCAGCTCTAAAACATCCTTACCATATTCACCACATTGTTGGTCACTCCTATATACCCAAGTGTAGCCAAAGTTGGTGAATCCTACCTTAGAAAGTGAAAACTAGTCATACTTTGACTTATGATCCTATATGACCAATCTTATTGTAATTTGGTAGAACCTAGCCCCTTAACCAATCATTAAACATAAAAAGAAAGTCAATTAGACTCCAATTAACTATGCAAATATTGTATTAGCACTCAATTATAAGAATGCACAAAAACGACATTACGCGATTAAGCCTAATATGAGCTAGCTTAGTGCAACTAAATACGAATTAGTATCCTGAATGCCTGGAGCCAATAAATAAAATGCTATAAATGAGTCCTAGACATTGAATCAAGCCTATTTGACATGTTAAACACACCGTGATTGTCTCCGAAATGCGTGAAAATTTCATTTTACCGAAAAACCTCTATTTGACCAAGTTATCAACAAGTACGATCTTAATGCATGTGCACATAGTATTGCTTTCATAATTATATTCTTTGTTCTTTTAGTACACCGAGCTCTCTCTCTGAGGATATTGAACCTTTACACTACATTGGGATACTTCGATAATCATTAGTGTAATAATATGTATGTAAATGCACATAAAATAATGAATGAGTATGTTACTACAAAACTAGTATTAATGACTTCTAGATGCCTAATATGCAATTAGAATATATTTATTATTGGCTTAATATGCATGTGAGAATCTTGGGCACTACATTAGTGGATCAAGCGATCAACCAAAATGCACTCTACCTCTTTATTGAAAGAGGTTACCACCGCAGTAGGAGTCCTTTCGGACTCTTCTCTTAAAGGATCTTCCTCATCTCCATGGTAGGGTTTTAGCATGCTAACATGGAAGATATGGAAAATCTTTAACTTGGCTGTGAGTTGAAGCTTATAGGAGATCTTACCCACACACTTGAATACCAGAAATGAACCTTCGTATTTGCGCACCAACCTTTTATACACCTTCCTTAAGGTTTTGAATTATTGGGGCAATAGTTTGACAAAGACTGAATCCCCCTCTTGGTACTCAACGTGCCTCCTCTTTTCGTCGGCCCACTTCATTCTTTTAGAAGCTTTGTTTAAGTATACCCTAGCTAACCCCGCTTGTTCATGCTATGCCTTAGTAGACTTGAATGTTGCAGGACTTTTCCTATCGTAATTTACCACTAAGGCATGTGGAGTCATAGGTTGTTGACCCATGACTATCTCGAAAGAACTCTTGCCAGTAAACTCATTCTTGTGGACGTTAAAAGAGAATTGGGCTATATTAAGTAATTTTGTCCAATATTTTTAGTTGGCACTCACAAAGTACCTCAAGTATAGCTCCAACAAGGCATTCACCCTTTTTTTCTGGCCATCACTTTTGGGGTGAAAGCTAGTAGAAAAGTTCAAGTCTGAACCCATCAACTTGAACAATTCTGTCCAAAACCTTCCAGTGAATCAGGGATCACGATCACTTACGATGTTTGATGAGACTCCTTAAATCTCCACGACATGCTTTATAAAGAGTCGCACGGTCTCCTCGACGAGACAATCAGGTGAAACAAGTATAAAGGTAGCATACTTGCTGAAGTGATCAACTATCACTATAATGCTGCTAAAGCCCTCCGACTTAGGCAAGCTAGTGATAAAATCCATAGAAACACTCTCTCACGGCCTCTCAGGAATAGGAAGCGGTTCCAATAATCTATATGGTGATTATTGTTCTACCTTATCTTATTGGCACACAAGACAAGTTCCCACATAAGCGTCGACATCATCCCTCAGTTGAGCCCAATAATAGATAGATTTGATAAGAGTAAGAGTGTGTTTCTGACCTAGGTGACTAGCCCACAAGGAATTGTGGCACTCTTTAATAAGCTCGTTTCTTAAGTTCCCTTACTTAGGCACATAGAGTCGATTGTCTTTGGTGTAGAAAATTCCATTGCTCAACCAAAAGCATCTCGTATTTCCTTTCTTCACTAGGGGTAGTGGGCTCTTTGCAAGATTATCGTGTTCTAGCCCTTCCTTGATTTTCTCCATCAATATGTTATCAAACTTGCTCAAGGCAGCCAGTTCTTCTTTTCTACTTGGGGCATCTGCCACCATATTGGCCTTCCTAGGTGTGTATTCAAGCCTATAATCGAATTTTGCCAAGAAGTTTTGCCACCGAGCTTACTTGGGACTTAACTTTTTCTGAGTTTGAAAGTAGCTTATGGCTACATTGTCGGTCATGATCATAAAGTGAGTACTCAACAAGTAGTACCGCTATACCCATAGGCAATGGATAATGGTAGTCATTTCTTTTTTTTGCACCGTATAGCGCCTCTCGGTGTCATTGAGTTTGCAACTTTCATAAGTAATGAGATGCCCTTCGTGCATTAGTACTCCGCCAATAGCAAAGTCAGAGGTATCTGTGTGAAGCTCATATGCCTTGGAGTGGTTAGGTAAGCTAAGAATCGGCTCTTCGCTTACTGCCTTCTTCAAGTCTTCAAATGAAACTTAACACTCAAGTGTCCACTCCCAAGACTTGTTCTTCTTGAGCAGATTAGTAAGTGATACTGCTATTACTAAGTAGGACTTAATGAACTGTCTATAGTAGTTCATAAGTCTGAGAAAAGATCTTAATTCTGGCATCTTAGTAGGAGGTTCCCACTCTTGGATGGCTTGCACTTTGGCTTCATCCGTCATAAGATTCCCATCCTTTATCTTATAACCTAGGAACATCATTTCCTCTTAGGCAAATAAGCACTTCTCCATCTTGATGGATAGTTAGTTTTCCCTCAACACCTTGAACACCTTCCTCAAATGTTCTAGGTGTTCTTCCATAGTCTTACTATGGATGACTATATCATCAAGATATACTACCACGAACTAATTGAGGTATGGATGGAATAACTTATTCATGAGGGTGTAGGAGGTAGCAAATACATTGGTAAGACCAAATGGTATAACTAAGAACTCGTAAATACTATAACTTATTACGCACGTGGTCTTAGGCTCATCTCCCTCTGTTATGCACACTTGATAGGACCCTGAGTGCAGATCAAGTTTCGAGAAGTATCTAGCATTCTCAAGTTGATCGAACAAGTAGGCAATTAGTAGGATGGGGAACTTATTCTTCATCGTCACCTTGTTAAGAACTCGGTAATCAATTCACATCTTTAGTGAGCCATTTTTCTTTTTCTGGAACAATACCAAAAGGAGCTATGGAGGGCCTGATAAAATCCGCATCAAGTAACTCCTTTAGTTGTTTCCAGAGTTCTGCTAACTCTGGAGGGGCCATTCGATAGGGAGTCATCGTAGGTGGCCTCATGCCTAGCTCAAGCTCGATTTTATGATCCACCTCCCTCCTAGGTGGAAGTTTCTTGGCCAGAGCATCATGCATCATATCTTGGAATTCATCCAAGATAGCTTATACCTCCATGGGCAGGTTACCTTGAGGTTCCAACTCTTCATGATCGTACTCCTTTAGGATGGCCAAGTAACTTTCCTCCTTTCTTCTCAAGTCCTTCTTGAATTAAAGTGCAAAGAGTACTTTGTTTCTCACTTTCGTGGACCGCTCTGTTGGTACCACACAAGCCTTTTCACCATCCACGATGCACATAGAATTGGCAAAAAGAACAGGGTATTCCCGCATTGTATTAAGGAACTCTGAACCAAGCACCACCGCAAAATCATCCATTGGCAATATTAATAAGTCAAGTTGGCTAGCCCATGCACCTAGTTAGCCTTAATACCATGAGCAACTGTATGGATGGGACATGCTGCTGAGTTTACTGCCTTGAGGGATCCTCCTCCATTGGATACCGTCAAGTCCAACCGCCTAGCTTTCTCAATAGAGACGAAGTTGTGGAATGCACCCGTGTCAACCAAGGCCTTAGTGGTCTTGTCATTGATTGTTGAATCCATAAAGAGTAGGCCTTTAGCTTGTGACTTTGGGGCCGATGGCAAGGCATTAAAGAGTTACAAGGAACTAACACGTGCACCGCCATCTTCCCTATCACCTCCTTCTTGGCTTGGCTCAGAGGTGATTAAGGCATTGAGAGCTTTCTTCTTGGGACACGCACATGCCCAATATGGCCTATCGCAAAGAAAGCACTTGGCTCTTAGCTTGGAGAAGTCGTAATCTTCCTTTTCCTTACCCTTGTTCTTGTGCTTGTAGGAAGAACTCTCTTTGTTCCATTTTCCTCCTTTTGTTTTCTCTCCCCTACTCTTTGCTTCATCACTCTTCTTGTTTTTGGCCTTAGAAGTGTCTTTGTTGATAGAGTAATCAACAAGGCTCTGGAGACCACGATGCTTGAGTTATAACTTGGCCCAATTCTAAAGACCATCCATGAACAAGACTAGGGCATCTTTATCTGAAGTGTCAGGGACTTCGAGCAAGAGTGTGGTAAACTCTTTTACCTAGTCTCTAATATTGCTAGATTGTTTGGGGCAGTGAAAACAGTCTCTCACCTCCTCTTCTGCATTCTCGAGGAAGAATTACCTCTTTAGCTCCTTTTTGAAGTCATCAAAGGTGGCTATAGTGCACACCCCTCGTTGCATCTCTCCGTGTCTCCACCTCTACCATAGCATGGCGATATCAGTTAGATACAAAGCAATATTATGAATTTTACCAGCATCGTTCGTCATACCTTCGGCTTCAAAGTATTACTTGAGTCCTCATAGGAAGTTCTCAACTTCCCTAGCATTGTGAGTACCCTTGAAGATCTTTGGTCTAGGCATCTCGACCTTTCTTGCCTCAATGGTTGTTGTGGTGGTTATTCCTGTGGCCATTACTCACTTACACAAAGCAAGATTACTATCTATCTCATCTACTCTATGTAAAACTTTAGTGAGTTCTCTTTGGAAGAGATCTTATACCTTGGCAATCTCTGAATGAAGGGACTCAATCTCATGCCTTAAGTCGGCCTCTAGCCCCCTAAGTGCATCTTTGATGCCGTTGTGGATCTCTGCATCCTCGGTCTCCAAATCATCGCAACGACCATCTACATTGTCTACATACTTGCCCAACGTGTCCAAGTTGGACTCTAGTCGGGACATTCTAGCCTCCAAGCTAGTCACAACTTACCACGGGTAGCACCATTTTTCCCTTCATCACGCCCACATTTAGAAGCTCCAACTTCGACGGGGTCGAGAGTTGCAGCCATGGTCTTCATATAGACAATGGAACTACTAAGATATAGCAAACAACCAAAGCTCTGATACTACGTTGTCACGACCATAGCCTTAAACTAGACAATCATGTGATGCTTAGCATAGTCTATCATACTAAGTCAGCCTACCAATACTCAAGAAAGGGGTTTAGTGCAAGTATTGAGACAACGTGGCAATGATAAGAGAGTTTGAGTAAATGAAAGCTTTGTATTACTCTTAGAATGCTTACAAATTTTACAAATGGGACCTGTGTACAAATAAACCCAAATGATTCTTTATATAGGCAAAGCCTAAACCAACCAAGGATTATGATCGTGCTAAATTGCATGATCTTACAAAGGGTCTAGAATATTCTCAAATAAAATGGTAATATTTATAAAGATACTTACATAGAGAAATCTAGAACAAATATGCCCTAGATCCTTCTAGGAGGTTCACCCACCATCTTGGCTCTTCCAAGTCATTCTAGGAGCTTTTAGGACCGTCCAACCCATCTAGTATTATCTGGCCTTGTCTAGAGCCTTCTAGAACTTAGTAGCACCATCTAGAGTCTTCTAGTATGACCAAAATCTCTCTTGATTATTCTAGAAGTTTCCACCATATTCTAAGGCCTTCCTGTATCCTTTTGGGTGAGTAGTATATATAGAGGACCTTAGAACCATGAGCAACAACATTTGGATTTTAGAAAGCCAAATGAGCAGGGTGTAACACTATAGTTAGAAAAAAAGAAGAGAACATTGTTCAATTTATCTAGTGTATGTGTAGCGAATTCTATATATATTTGGGCCCACTTCATTTCATCTCATCCTCTATATTCAAATCTAAGGATGAGTATTTTGTGATATCATGACAAGAGAAAAATTTTATAACATAGGATAGAAGTGTCCTAAATTACATAGCACCTCGTAATAGTGGTAATTAAGTAAGTTATTATGATTATAATGGTAAATATGTTTCCATATCTATACGTAATAATTTTTTTAAAGTTATGATAAATAAATTATATATAAATTTATAATAGTGGTAAATAAATAATTTATCAATAGTATAATATTAAGCTCAAATAATTATTGTTAAGAAAGAATATATTTGCTAATAAAATCAAAAAGAGATAACTACTAAATCATACCTTCAAAAATAGGATAGTTTTGTTCAATTCCTAATAATAATTAGAATTTTACCTTTGAGTAGAGGTGGCAATTCGTGTTATCGTGTCATATTCGTGTCGTGTCGTATCGAGATACATATATAACAAGTATATAGCAAATCCGATCATAATATGTTTATAAATCGTGTTATTATTTATTAATCCGTACACGACATGCTAAATAAGCAGATGGCACGAGATACGACATAATTAACATATTATTTAAATAAGTTATATTCAGACTGTGTTCAACCTGATATAACCTACTAATCTAATTATTATTTAATCTGTTTAGTATTTAGTAACCTATTAGATATTAAACATGTAACCAGCTAACCTATTAACCTTTGACCTATTAATTGATCTAAATTTGTACATTGTGACATTGTTAATGAAGAATTGAAAAATTGCAAATATTTTACATTTCCAATAACTAATAAACCATAAATAATCGACTAATTTACCATAAACTAATTTCTAAATTCTAAATTCTAAAGTTTTTAACAATAACGAATCTTATCAATATTATCCATGTCTTCCTGCAGCTCAACTTTTTTAGTAACTCTATAGAGAGAGAGAGAGAGAGAGTGTATGTGTGTGTGTGTGTGTGTTTGAAGTTTGATGAGTGAGAGATCTGGCGATAACAAGGTCACCATGGGTGAGATTGAGAGAAGAGGGAGAGGCAGCTACTCTTGTTGCAGGTGTTAGGGTTTGAATTATTGTGAGTTTTGCTCATATAAATGTGGTGTTGTCTAGGTTTAGTCCAAAAGACTAAAATGGGGTGCGGTGGCTATTGTACTAAGAGTTAGTCTAAAAGACTAAAAGTAATCTTCTTTTTCTAAATATTAATTTATTTTACATATTTTATTGTGTCATAAACGAGTTCTTAACAGGTTAATTTCAGGTTGACACGATTTCGACATATTTATTAATTTTGGATTTAATCATGTTAAACAAGTTAATTTCGAGTTTAGTAAGTTAACATGTTTTTGACTCGTTATTAAATTGTGCTTAATCGTGTTTAATATATTTTGACTTGAACTTGTTTAAGTTAAATCCAAACTCGCTAATTTCGTGTTATTTTCGAGTTGTATTATTGTTTCGTGACTTGAATTGTCGGCTGCCTTAGAGTAAATCTAAGAATTTTTACCAATAAAAAAAACCTAAGGATACTTATTTTTTATTACATAACACAATTTTCGATTTGAGAGAATTTTAAGTGATACGTCCTATTATGAGATACGTTATAAGATATGAAATAGTGAGAAAAGTAAAAATCATTTCATACCATTTGGTGTTAAAAAAAAGTGTTTCAAGCAGTCGAGCATTTTTTTTTTTTTTTTTGGGTAAGAAAGCAGTCGAGCATTACTCTTTGATAGAGTGATCCTTTTCTTTTTTCTTGTTGCTAAGCGCTAACCAGGAGAAGAAGTAATGAAATGGAGTTATGATAACATGATCTTGACATTTATCGAATTTCCAAACAAGTTATTGTTACTTCGAAGATTAAAATAAGAAACTTTCCGCCAATGAGAACCCATGATTTCTTTGCCTTTGATATTATTATCTTTTTTCTTTTTTTAAAAAAAGAGACTTGAACTATTGGAGTGTAGACCTCATCGTTAGAGATGAACGCTCATAGCCTAATATCATTATTTTAAAGCAATTTTGCTTATTCAAGTTAATAAATCTATAGAAGCTATGTCACGTTCCCTTGTCATCGCTGAGCAAAAAGATATTTGTTTCTCTGCCCCTACACATGTTGCAAAAATAAGGACAAAATATAATTACTAATAATTTTTTCTTCGATAAACAAGTACTTAATAATAATCTGTTGCTGATTAAGAAGGTCCCAATCAAGAAACGCCAAACATTAACATCAGATTAATAAGACACCAAGGTTAATACATGTATTCCGTACCACCATTCCAGTCAACGTCAAACATACGAAACGCAACATACGCTCAAGCAATCTGGACCAAATCATCCCCAACTCAAACCATACCAACAACAGATAAGTTTAGGCAATATGCTTGTTTCAAAAAAAAAAAAAAAAAAAAATGAAAGGCAATATGCATAATTTTTTTTCTTTAAAAAAAAATATGAAAGTAATTTTTTTTTTTTCCCAAAAAAACCACTTTGACTAAAATTCAAAAATAGATGAGTGAGTGATAATGATCTCCAAAGGCAAATCTCTGTGGTCAAAAGAAAAAGGAGAAACAGCCGCAATGTTGATCTCCATTCAAATGAGCCTAATAATCATACATGGCTGAATGTTGCGCATAAAATTGAGAACACTTGGATAGTTCGCAGTACAGATGCACCAACCACGTTGATCATTTCAACATTAAACTAGCCTAAGCTCAATCCACGTAATTCAATGAAAGAGAGACACCTTTAGTCTGAGAAACAGAATACTTCAATTGATAGTGAATGAAACCTTTTCTCTGCCAACAATCGACTCGACGAAATAACGATAAATTCGACAAATATCTATACATACGTTGCAAAATAACTAGGAAGTAGAAGTAAAACAAGAGATGATTATCCCTTCTGCCTTTGATTTATTCCTTCAACACGTATAAGTAGTCCCAACACCAAACTTGTGAGCCTCTCCCCTAGCTTAACGTATGAACTTGATTCCCTAAAGAACTTGATTCCCCGAAGTTATAACACAAGCTTCTGAAGCTCTGGCCACCTTCATTGTAATCCACTTTCTCCAAGAAAAAACTGAAAGATGTCTGCATGAAGAAGAAAATGAATATGTATTTTAGAATGTAAAGTTGAGAGGATTAAGTCAATAATTTGAAAGAGCTAAACCGTGATTGAACATTGTGGTTTAAACAGCTAGATATATTAGTACACTGAAGGGTGTACAAACAGAACAGAAAGAATCAGTCTTAGAGATTATTTTCATGCATATACAATCTGTTTATTGGATAATTTGTGTTAAAATCTCATCAGATTAGAGATCCAGAGTAAGCTATTTCTACACGTAATTAAAGAAAAACCATTGCCAAGAATGCTACGGTAGAAGATACTTAAACTTGACAAACACATACTAACTTTTTCATAGGCAGCCTACAACATTACACATTCCTTGATACAGTTCATATGAAAACAAGTAAAGGGAACCAATAATAATCTAACCACTGACCTTGGATAAGTTTGGGCTCAATTCACATCTTTGTTGACATCATGAACTTAGCCTTTTTCTCTGCTGGCTTAAGAATCTGGAAAGAGCACATCAAGTTTTCATCAACAATCATCATTGCACCGGCATTATCAAATTCGCCACAGTAGTTTGGGGCTGAAAATATTGTTACAAGCTGCCTATCAGCAAAGAATTCATACCCATCCTCCACAACCTAGAACAGAGCATTTAATTTCAGTGTCCAAAATGAGTAATATCTGAGACTAGAATGGCAAAAGAGAAAAGAAAAACAATAACCTGATGAGCACGACAGACAAGATCCAAATCATGCTTCTGTAAGAATTCTCCCACCTTATCCGGGCCAAAGGTGTACGAGACTCCTCTGTCATTCATTCCCCATCCCTTAACATCTCTACCAGGATCGGACCAAAGCAGGTCACAAAGCAAGCCAGTGTCAGGAACAGCAGTTGGTCGAGTTAAACTCCTTATCTGATCCAAATGTGTTAAATCGGGAGACAGACCCCCATGCATGCATAATATCTTGTCATCTATAAGAGCTGCCACAGGAAGGCAGTTAAAACACTCAGTAAATGCCTTCCAGAGTCTGACATTAAATCGCCGCTTACACTCATCATAAAATCCATATATCCGATTAATAGAAGCACACTCGTGATTTCCTCTAAGAAGAAAAAAGTTCTCTGGATACTTAATCTTAAAGGCAAGCAAGAGGCATATTGTTTCCAAACTCTGCTTGCCACGATCAACATAGTCTCCTAAAAATAGATAATTGGCACTCGGAGGAAAACCCCCATATTCAAAAAGCCTCAACAGATCACTATACTGCCCATGGATGTCACCTGAATATGCAAGTAAGACAATCACGATATCAGAGATACTAATTCCAAGAAGATAGGGTTTATAACAATAAACTCAAAAGTCAAACAAAAAACCAAGAACTGCCGTACAGATGCAGATAAAAAAAACCAAATTACAAAGGAGCTGCTACATTGCTAACTTACAAATCAATATTTTCAATAGTATGATATACAACCATGATCATCAAGTATGCCAACGTATTCATTGATTGAACAAAGACGTTTAACAAAGAAGGACAAGAAAGCTAGACATTTGAATTCGTTCTATAGCTATTAAATGGAACCGAACCACAGAGTAAAACTTCTCAACGTGCTGATACAAGAAACATGGTTCATTCACCCCGAACTCATCAAACATATATAACATCAGCAACAGCCAGAATCCGTCCACCACTTTAAGTAAACCGAAACGAACCGAAAGAAAAAGATCAAAGATAAAGACATTTATTCTTTAACCACATAGTTCGTTTCTCGTTATGTGTAACAATGTAGAATGACAAAAGCTATTCAGCTAAACCGATTCCTGCACTAAGTTTCAATTCTTCCCAGTATGGAAAAAATAAAACAATTTTGAAAAAATTACAAAGAAAATATACACGCTATAATATCTGAAAATACTAAATACCCAGATCCCAAAAATGCAATTTCATATCAACCATGTAAAAATAACAAAACCCAGAACAAAAAAGAACCCACTTTCTAATCCAGCTTAACACCATTTCAATAGAAACAGAATTAATAAACATACTAACTGAAGCCAAACAAGAAAAGAAACACACACGCATACATATATATATATGGGCGTACCGCAAATTTTGATAGGAGCTTCAAGCTCGAGCAAATTGGGCTGGCGGAGGAAAATGTCTCTAGAAGCAACACAGAGTTGCTTGATCTCGGACTCGGAGAGCTGAACCTGCTTACCGGGCCTGGCTGATCGGACCTCGGTGAGCCGTCTGATTATATCATCCAGTACGGCAGGGTCCATCCCGGGCTGCCCTTGGGAGGCCATTGCAAATTTTTATGGCTGTCGGGATAAATCGGACGGTCCAGAATGCTTTCTCACCAAAGCTTTTATATAAAAATAATAAATAGAGAACAACAAGAAAGAAACCCTAGAAATAATCAATCAAGGAGCCAAGAAGATTCAAAAAAAAGAGGGCTTTCATTCTTTCTTTCCTTCTGTCTTTCTTTGGTTTATGGTATTATTGAGGCTTCTTCATCAGTGGAGCTGTGGCTGGGTTTGGTGGGTCTCTTTTAAAAACTTTCTGGGAAAATGAAAATAGGCAGGGAGTATTTTCTCGGGGAAGAAAATGGTGGGAAAGGGACGGAAAATTTTATGTGACGAGGAAAAGGAAATAGATAATTAGACTTCGTTGAGAGGAGAGAGAGAGAGAGCAGAAAGTGTCAACAACATTGAAATCGGAGACGGCTACAACTCATATGTGGCAATTTTGCCTATCTGGAGGAATTGGAAAAAAACATGGGGGCTAGCCGGCTAGGGCTACATAAACGCCATCGTTTCGCTTAGTATAGGTGGCTGGAAGGAGAATGAAAAAGTTGAATGGGCTCACATTTGTGCCCGCTTTGATTTCCGGCCTATAAGGATTTTAAGCCCAAATTCTACTTCCTTGGTCATGGGCACACCTTTGTGACTTATATTTCACAAAATACCTACTTTTATGGGTTAAGTAAGCAATTATCACTTTTTAAAAAAGTTTACCTAAATTTACCATCACTATTAGGAGAGAAGTAGTTAAAAATCTATCAAGAAAAATTCATCAAGAATGTATCAATAATCTATCAAAAATCTATAAAAAATTCTTCAAAAATCTATCAAGATTGTCAAGAATTCATCGAGAATCCGTCAAGATCACTGTCAATGTTAAGAATTCATTAAAAATCCGTCAAGAATTTGTCAAAAATTTATCAAGAATTTATCAAGATTGCTGCCGACATAAAAAATCGTTTAAGAATTTGTCAAGATCGTCAAAAATTCATCAAGAATTTATTTTTAAAAAGTGGTATGGTGGTATATTTAATTTATAAAGAAAAAAAGTGGTGTATAGCTAATTTATTCTGTTTTTATTTTATTTCACCAAAACATGTTTTTCGTCGTAGGTATACAATTCATATCTAAAATTTAGATGGTATACAAATTTAGGTGGTATACAATTTACACTATAAATTTATATCAATCACATATGTTTTAAAATATATACTAACTTTTAGGTATGATTTTTATTCATAAAATATATACCATATATAAAATATTTATTTTATACATGTCTTCAAAACAGATATTGGTGAAATAAAAATATGCTTAATAAAAAGGATATTTATGTATTTTTCTCTATCTTTTTGAAGTTTATCATGACCACTTTCAATATATTGAATACACTCAGAACTCTCTCTCTGTTCTCTCTCTTTGAGAGGTGACAATTAGTATATGAGTCATCTCTCTTATGGTGACAATTAGTATATGAGTTTAACATTATTCAATATGACAAAAGCGTTGAGAATGAGAGCATGGGAATAATGATATGGAGGTCAAGATTATCCAACACGTGGATCATCATATGAACCTCCCTAATTAAACTGAACATTCTTGTCTACTGAGTATAGAATATGATGTATTTGAAAACTAAAAGGTGGAGCATGAATATGAAAGCTTACAAATAAAAATTAATTAAGAAGATATTAACATCATAGTATATAGTTACCTAATTTTATGTAATTTAAGATATCAATACTCTAGGAATCAAATGTTGTTTACCTTTTCTTTTTCTTGAAAGATTCAGGTACATATCAATTATGTCTATTTTTAGACATGTGACCTACAAAAATGAGTATTGATTTCTGTCCATAACATTACTAGATTAGCTGTTACTTCGATTGAAAGCTGAAGACGTTCATTCACATAGTTTTTTTTTCTTGGATATTTTTCATTCTCCTCTAACGCTGAGGGCTAGGGAAGCTCGATAGGGGCGAGTGAAGCAATTGCCCCCACTGGACTTTTGCCAAAAAAAAAAAACTATGTATATATATATATAGATATATATTATACGTGTAATTACATTTTGTATGTTAATATATATATATATATATATATATAAGTGGATCAATTTTATATCTTATTACTTTAAGGAGCAAGTATGGATTAATCTTTAAGTAAGAATGAGTATTTCAATGCATCTCTATATTTGGTATTATTTTAACATCCAATAAAGTAATCACATCGAGAATCAAATCCTCTTAAGTAAAAGTCATCTTAAAGTTATCAAAATATGTGAATTTTAAATGGCCTCTCATCTAATACTCACTCTAAAAAACGAAACAAAAAAAATATGACATCCTAGGAATTATAGAAAATTATTTTATTTTATACTCAAAAATTTTATTATTTTATAAGCAATTTAATTTTTTTAATTTTAATTTGAGCACATTCTCATGCGCAACCAAACACAATTATCTAATATCTCAAGAATCATGGATAAGATTACTGAGTGTAACCAAACACAATTTTTCTGAATATCAGACAATCATATCACCATTTTCAGCATTCCCATTAATATGAAAACTAAAATTACCCTGTATCAAATGACCCCTAAGGGTATCTAACACTTTTACTTATAAAAGCCAACAAATTTACAAAAATACGAAAGTCAGACTTTTTTCAAATTTTTGTAAGATTTTTATTAGAAAAATATCACTTTTTAAAATGATTACTGGGTATCAGTTTCTAAAAACTGGTTGCCGGTTACTAGTTATATACTAGTTATAAATATCTTTAGTTACTAATTATCAGTTTCTGAAAACTAGTTATCGGTTAATTACTATTTTAGAAATGACATTTTTCTAAATATTTTAAGAAATAATATTTTTTAATAAAAACTATACCGCACCTTAAAAAATGCTAACTGCGATATTTTTCAAAACTTTTTCAGAAAATATCATAATGATATGTAATTTTTCCTTATTTTAAGGCCCCATTGTCNTAATGAAGAGAAATAAAAGAAGCACTTGATTATGAGAGACCACAAACCATTAGGATTTAGGTAATACAATTTTGTTCCTTTATTTCTTTGCTTATTAGATGGAATTGGAATTTATTTTAGTAGGTTAAGTTGAAAATATGATTATAGAAACAAGGTTTTTAAAATCAATCAATTTGAAATTTGAAATTTGAACAATAAAATTAAAACCCTATTTGTAATTTTTTGTAAATTGTTAGATACATATTTTTTTTAAAAAAATTAAGTTTTATTGCATAAAATAAATAGATTATATCACTTGGTTTATATTTATATTTATTTTTTTTAATTTCTATAAATTGTATCTAAGTTACTAATTTAATTTTTTTTTTCAAGTCCTTACTTGAATACTTTCTTAAATATTGTGAACATTTGATTGTATAATCGATAACTTAATTTTTTTTTTTTCAAGTCCTTACTTGAATACTTTCTTAAATATTGTGAACATTTGATTGTATAATCGAATTAGAGATGAATAGATGGATGATAATTTGATTGCATATATAAAGAAATATATATTTACTAATATTGATAATGAGGTCCTTATGCAACGTTTTATAATATTTTATAATTAAAAACAATTGTAATGTAGTAGAATAAATTATAATATTTTATATATTTTTATGCTATTATCTTATTTCATAATTTTTTTATTTCTTGATTAAGTGCCAATTAGAATTTGGTCCAAGCTCCATCCCTGATGAGTGATATACTCGTCAAGTAGTATCATTAGAGTTTGTTACAATTGCCAATATTTATATTATCATTTAATTTTTTCAAAATGTTGGAGTTATCAACATTGTCAAATCATCTACATCTTAAGTCCAATAAATAAAGAAAAAAAAAGAAAAAAAATCCCCAGCTTATAGAGGAATAAATAAGTTATACTAGTTAATGAACTTAGAATACTATTGTTTGAAGGGATTCTTACAAAAATCCAAAAACCCAGCACATAATCTAAAAGAAATATAAAAGAAAAAGTTCATAAATACGTATTTTTAAAATCATATTTTCATAAATATCTGTTTTTTATTTGTATTGCATAAATATCCGTTTTTAGAGAAATGTAAACCACCACTATTTTACACATAAATATATTTAATGCATTAAATGTATACCACGGTATACATTTCATAAATAAAAATTGTGTTAAAAATTAGCATATATTTTAAAATGTATATCATAAGTCAAATTTATAAGGAAAAATGTAAATTATGGTAGTAAATGTATACCGTTTATATTTTAGATATAAAATGTGTATCTCATGAATAAAATTTATATTTTAAACATAGGCTACTCATATTAGGCTACTCATATTTTGTATATAAAATATGGACCAAAAAAAATAATATTTTTTTTTGAAAACTAAAAACGGATATTTATAAAAATAAATTTAAAAAACGGATACTAAACATAAATTTTTTTCATATAAAAATTTCGCAAAGATATTCTATACTTATTTAAAAAAAAAAACAGTACGTATTAAAAATATATAGAAAAGAACTATTTTTTAAATTAACTAAAGATAATTACTTAAATTACTCGGAGGAATCAAGAGTTACAATCTCTCTAACAGTTGCCAAGTTGGGTCGGTTCTGTTAAATTTGTTTCTCTCTATGTTGTAATTACTCGTAGCAGACAAGTGGATCCTTATCATGAATTTAATTTGCTACCAAGGAACTGTGTCAATGACGTTCAAACATAGAGTTAACCATGAGATAATAATTTACTTTTACAATTTATTCTTGGTACAATTACAGTGGAATATATAAGTACCATTATTGTCGTTCTAGTTTATTTCAAAAACAACAACTTAGGATCTAATTGTGAGAGATGGTGTGGGGTGTGGAGGGAGCTGTCCTCCACCATTCTATGGCTGTTCTCCGCCTTAGCAGATTCCAGTATTCACTCACTCAGCCCATATTTCTCCTCTCACTTCTCCACTTCAATTGGACAATCTTCTCTTTCCTCTCAATATTACTTCCTTTTCTTCTACATATTCTCTCTGTCTCAGTCTCTCTCAAAATTTATTCCTTCCTCTTTCTTTACTATTTTCATATTTTAAAAAAATCAATAAAACTAGAATTTTCAAGCCATCCATCTTTGAATTCATCTGTCTCTCTTTCGCTCTCCGGCAGGCGACGTCAACCATCGTCGTTGTGGCTCCTTTTATTCACAGTAATGCATCCAGCACTCTCTAGACTTATTATTATTTGATTCCAATGCTTCTGTTGGTTTTCATATTATCAACTTAAAGCAAAATTGAATCCAAAATCAATTAGAAAGACAATTTTAAAGGTTTGGTTTGGTTTGGTTTCGAAATGTTTTGTTTGGGGTAAGCAGGGGACTTTTGTTAAAATCGTGCTAAATGAAATGGCTGAGCAAGCTTTCCAAGTGCTTTTCCGATCAATGTGGACGAACTGGCGGTGGCAGGCACGGCAGCAATAATCCACAGCTCATTGGCAACGAAAACATCGATTGGCGCATACCAAGTAGATCCTTGGTTAGACTACACTACTCTGTTCTGTTCTTCTTTTCCTTTGTTTTCGAAGGGAAAAAAGAAAATTATAGGTGGTGTTAATGTCAATGTTATGTGTGGACTTTTATTATTATAAAACATTATGTTGTTTTATCAGCTATATATTTGGCATTTACAGATGTTAAGTCAATTAAATAAGATCTCCGATTAATGCTCTCTTGTTTTAGTTATATAAGTTAGTTTTTAATGGGAATTTAAGCCAAGATTTTGACCCAATATTTTGAAAGCTTAAGCTTTTCAAAATTTGGTTGGAAAGCATCATAGGGTCTCTTCTCTTTGAGTTTAGACATAAATTAATAATGCAAGGTGTAGGAAAATCTTAATTTCATAATGTATTCAACTTGGACTTCCCAACTTTTTGGAAAAAGAAAAATATTCAGGGGAACAGTTATAGTGTTTGGCTTTAAAAAAAAATTTCCCATAAACTTTGGGAGGATCTAAAATTATTAAAGAGTGAGAAAAAGAAAGAAAGAAAGAAAGAAAGAGAAATTTCCTCATCTTTTCCCTTTTTTTTTTTGGAATTTCCTCAGTAAAATCCCGATTCCAAACCGAATTCCTTTGGTTTCATCAGGATGATCAATTTAAAGCTCAGAACGAGAAAGATGAGCCAGAAATGCCAAATGCTCTATCTTTGTCTGAAGATTTGAGAAAACCATTTGGTATGTTCGAATTGTATGTTTGTATTGTATATTACAAGGTTTAAATGAAGAAACGCAGTTTACTCAAAATAAATAAATAAATAAATCTCAGGACGTAGATGGCTGAGAGACCACGATGAAGAGCTTGACATGGGAGTTAACGATAGATAGAATTCAACTTCTTCTTCTCCACATGCCCCTCAGCATAAGTAAGATTCTTATTCACTAGTTGTAACAGTGTATGGCTTAAAATAAATCATATGGTATGGTTGCTATATCTATTTGGAAAATCAAATGAGTGTTGGCCTTTATATATAGTTCTCGTACTTCCTCAGTCTATATGAAAGTATGCTCAACTTTTCCACTGGCCCTAGTCTAAATTGGAATCATGGTGTCACGAACAAATTCATTCTTCGAAACACATTGGTAATTTTGAATTAATAATGCTGGTTAACCAAATAAGTATTACCTTCGTAACATCCGACAATCTTTCAGGTTTTGTGATTCAATTCAATATGATCACATTCCTTCCGTTTTTTCTTTTCGGAGACAATCTTAGAAAATTATTTTTCTTCGTTTCTTCATTGTGATCGATAAGTTTTCGTTGTTCTTCAAATGTTTTGAAGAGGATAAGTTGGTTTGTTTATAGCTCTGCTTTAATACCATTAGATGTGTATTTTAATGAAAAAAAGGAGGAAATTAACAAGTTCTAAGTTGCGAGATTTATTTATTTATTTATTTTTCACAGAATATGTGGTGGTTGCAAACATGAAATACGTGACGGAAATTATCTAGCTCGAGTGGGAACCTACTTCCATCCTCAGTGCTTCCGCTGTCAATCTTGTGGTCAGTCAATAACTGGGAATGATGTACTTCATCTTTCTCTTTTCATAGAAGCTTAAGCTTGAATTTTGTTCTAGAATTAGTTCAATTACATTTTGAAATTCACATTTCTGCAATGAGTAACCGAACAAGTAAGGAGGTTCAATAATCTCTCTCCTCTAGCTCTCACAACGGCTTTTTCTCGATCAAGTTTTCTTTGTCAGGAAGGGATCCATATCACAAGACTTGTTTTACAGAGCTGACTCAGCCTACGTGTGATGTCTGCCACCAGTATGTAAGAAATGTTTACTATATAACTTATCTATAACTGTTTTTCTTTCTGCATGTTTGTTCAAATTAAGAACATTTTATCAAAAATTAAATCATTCATGTCAATGAGGTAGTGATACGCCTTTTTTATTTGTGAATTGGTTAACTGGTGTCTGGTGTTTGTTGTTTGAATCTGCGCCGGATGCAGGGTAACCAATTCCGCGAAAATCTACTAAATTTGTGAAATGAAGGACCACAGATTTTCATTCTATACTAGGACATTTTCTTTTTTACTCCATGTAAGGATTAAAATGAACTGAAATAAAAAGCAATCACCATGAAATTGTTGATGTTATAACAGGAAACTGTAACTATTTTGATTATACAAATTTCAGATCCCAACCAACCGAGCTGGTTTTATTGAGTATAGTCGCCACCCGTATTGGTCTCAAAAATACTGCCCTTCACATGAACATGACAACACAGCTCGTTGTTGCAGTTCCGAGCGCTTGGAGGTACCAATCTAAGCCAATGGACTTGAATCATCTTCTCACATGGTGCTATCTAAAGACTTTTTTTTCCTTTTCTAGACTTCAGTTTTAAATAAAACCATAGGGAGTAGCCAATTTATTTTCACTTTTGTACTATTTCTTTCCTTCATTTCTGTTTGCTTCTTGAAGTCTTGGGATACAAGATACGTTTCCTTAGGAGATGGACGAAGTATATGCTCTGAGTGCATGGAATCTGCTATTATGGATACTGGTGATTGTCAACCCCTTTACCATGACATCCGAGACTTTTACGAAGGAATGAACATGAGGCTAGATCAGCAAATTCCAATGCTTCTGGTTGAAGGACAAGCAATTAACGAAGCATTTCTTGTAGAGAAGAACGTAAGTAATATTTTTCCAAAATGTTTATATGATTTTTAGTTCTTTTGGTCTATTGATCGTCTGATAGAAAACTGGTTCTTTTCAGAATCTTCATCAGATGCCTGAGACAAGGGGTTTATGCCTTTCTGAGGAGCAGACGATCCCTAGTGTGAGGAATTTTGATAACATACCATTGTATTTGGTTTTTTCTTTATTAAATCTCATATGATTCATGAATAGAGATACCTGAGGTTTATTATGTGCTTTCTTTTTCTTTATTTGTTTGTAATGACTAGATACTCAGAAGACCGAGAATTGGGGGTCACCAACTTATAGGAATGAGAACTCAACCTCAAAAGCTGATTCGAAAGTGTGAAGTAACAGCAATTCTTGTTCTGTATGGTTTTCCAAGGTGATTTTCCAATTTCCCTTGTGGGTTTTCATTAGTACCATCCTTGTCTTTGTAGTTTTATCATATTCTTTCATCGTCTTAATGTGAATTTTGTGATTGTGAGGCTTACCTTACAATGGTTTTTGGTCTTGACTAAGTAAGGTCTTTCCTTACGGTGTCATATGTAGTTCTAAGACTCATAAAATATATAGCAGTAGTATGAAGGTGACATCATTAACTATAGAAATCATTCCATTCTAAGACTAGAGTTGTAATAAAGAGAAATTGTGTAGGCAAAACGATCATCCCCCTTTCAAATTCCGATACATAAATTGTAATGTCAGATTCCGTGAAAAGTTTTTCTCATTGTTTTCAATTTCATCTCCGGATGCAGATTACTGACAGGTGCTACTCTTGCTCATGAATTGATGCATGGCTGACTACGCCTTAAAGGTATCATGTTTATAGGTTTTCTATGTTTCTTCATTTAGGTGTACTTCCTTTCGTTTCTTTTTTTTTTTTTTTTTCTTTCCTCTTAATTACCTTAAAAATTATGCAGGTTTTCGTAACCTTAATCCCGAAGTAGAGAAAGGTATCTGTCAGGTGCTTTCCTACATGTGGCTTGAATCAGAAGTAAGGCCAGCGCCTTCCTCCTCCTCCTCATCATCGTCGAAGAAGGGAGGAAAGTACTCTAATGTCAAAACCAAACTGGGAGAGTTTTTCATGCACCGAATTGCCAATGATGCCTCTGCAGCATACGGCGGAGGATTTAGAGCAACAAATGCAGCAATCAACAAGTATGGTTTACGTCGTACCCTGGATCACATTCGTCTCACTGGAAATTATCCAACTTAAAGTTATTCTGTTTCTCTAAAACCTCTATTTGTTGCCTTTTGATGCTCATTGGGTATTTTATTTTTCACCCAGAAAATAATTCAAGCTGCTTACTGACGCTTTGAGGCACCCCTTCAAATTTCATGGGGTCATGTAAGGATACCGTTGTTGAAAGACTAAATCAATCTAGTAATAGAGAGCAACATTGCTTCTGCAAATCTTGGTCTGAAGACTAAAACCTTTTCTTTATTGGCCCCGAAAAACTTACGCGGTAAAGACTAGTATGATTTTTGTTATGAATATCTCACTGCAGATTAAAGTATTATGTACAATTTAACACTGAATCCTCTGAAAAATTACTATTAGTTTCGTCTTTCCTTTCATTTTTTTTTTTACCTCCTATTTGCAGAGTAACACATTTGCAGCCTCTATGCTAACAAACCTTAACACTACTGAAAAACTGGGGCAACTAACTCTCCTTTCTAACGATTTACAGTTATATAAATGTACTATTTTTCTCATTCATTTTTATTCTAATTTATTCCATTCCCATTACAATTAACTTGCCAATAAAGCTACTTAGCAAAAGCATCTAATTTTGAGAGAGGGTGGGCTGTCCTCCACCGTTGCTTAAATTGTTTGCTGCCTTAATTAGCAGATTCCCGCTTTCTCTTTCTCTAAGTTTCTTTCTTTTTTTTTTNAAAAGTCAAATAAGAAGTGGAAATTAGATGAAACAACATTTTGGAGACATCTACACATTTCATTTCACTATTTGAAGTCAAAACCAAAATATGTAAATGTTGTCGAACAAGCCCTAGTGATACGCTTGTTTTATTACTGAATTAGCAAAGTGGTTTATGTTGTTTGAATTTGTGGGGGCAGGGTAACCGGTTTTGTGAAGAACCTGAAGTTTGAAACTAAATTATTGAAACAAATTAAGGACCCTCCCTCATATTCAAATTCTATACAGTATCTTTTTCTCGTTCACTCTTTGTACGTAGTGATTAAAATGGACTAAATGAAAATCAATCAGCATGAAATTGTTCATACTATATAATGACATTAGAATATATATTTTGATTACAAAAATTTTAGTTCCCCGGTTCGATATATCGTATATCGGCCACAAGTTTTGGTCTCAAAGATACTGCCCTTCATATGAACATGACTACACAGCTTGTTGCTGCAGTTGCGAGCGCTATGAGGTACTAATCTTAGTCAATGGACTTGAATCATCTCATCACACTAGGCTATCTGCAAAAGACTACTTCGTTCTTTTTTTTTTTTTTTTTGTTTTAAATAAGACCACAAGGTTTGTCCATTTTTTTACTCCTCTCCATTTTTTTCCTCTTGAAGTCTTGAGATGAAAGATTTATATATATATGTATGTATATCCCTCTCTTTGGGAGATGGACGGAGTTTATGCTTAGAATCTGCTATATTGTGGATTTACGCATGCCATCAGAGACTTTTGTGAAGGAATGAACATGAAACTAAGATCAGCAAATCCCCCTTCTTCTGTTTGAAAGACAAGCAATAAACAAAGCATTTGCGAAAGAGAAGATCGTAAGTGTAATTGTTATTATCTAATCTAACAAAAAGATTTCAATTTTTAGTCAGTGTTTAACTTCATAACCACACATTTACGGTGTGGTGTGCTTAAACTCATGATTGTTATTTATTTGTTAACTACTTTTTTTTTTTTTTTCCCGGTTGTCATAATTAGGTTTGCTCAGTTTCCTTGTTGGGTTGCCTTATATATGTGTCTTATTTATATGCTTAAAGGCTCTTTCTTATTTTTTCATTCAACACAATTATGTTCAATTTTTCAATTGCTCACGGATCACGCAATTGTAATAAGAACTTCAGTTTTTCTGTGGCTCTTTACCTCTATTTGTTGCCTTATATGCTCATTGGAGACATCATTTTTCTCCACGAAAAGCTGCTGAAGCTTTGAGGCCTCCCTTCAAATTTCATGTGGTCCTGCATAGATATAAAGTTGAAAGATCAGTTCAATCAATCTAGTAAAAGATATGAGCATCATTGCTTCTCAAACTTGGTCTAAACCTATTTCTTTATCGCCCAATACTTGACGACGAAAAACATACAATACAAAGATGAGTATAATTTTCCACTACTAATTATAACTAACTACGGTGCGGATTAAAGTTTTACGTACGATTCAATAATGAATCGTGTGAAAAATTAGTTTTACTTAATGTTTTTTCTTTCATTATGTTTTATGTCTCAAATTTTTGTCACAAATGTTTAGTTATAAAGATAAATTTCATGAATTATAACATTACATGCAACTAATTTAAGATACTAAAACATGTATATTCTCTGAACTGGGCTATGATCATTTCTGAGAGGTGCGTCTAAAGTAATTATACCAAAGAGTCTATCAAGTGTCAAATTAATAGAAGTTCCCAACCCACCGGCGGAACGAGTTATAAAAGAACATAAGCTGGAGATGGAATAATGTGTTCATTCTAGACTTGAAAGTTGAATTTGGGGTCATGGGTGGCCATGCCCCGGCATGTTACAGTTTACAATGGTCCCACTTGAGATCTCATACTAGGCAGAGTTTGCTTGAATAAAAATCGAATTTGAGCCAAGCTGGCCTGGCTAAGTCTAATATGTTTCTTCATATCTATTCTAATTGTTAATTTGAATGAAACCCAAAATATATTTAGGCAGAGAATGACAGAGGAGCAGCAGAAAACTTTGGTCTTCACCATGAATGTTACTACCAAGGAACTGTGTCAGTAACGTTCAAAATTACACGTAGAATTTTCGTTCTCAAATGAGATAAGAGTCACAGACTCTCCAATTATCTTAATGCATCATTGTTATTTAAGAATAAGTCTTAGTCAACAAAAACTACAAGCTTCAGTCTTAACAATTTGCAAGTACTCTGCATATGGAAAGTAGAAACTTTCCCATCTATCAAAAATCAGTAAAATTAAATGTATGTTTCGTAACTAGTTTAATTTGGTAATATGAAGTGCCTTAAGTTGACCATTGGACATGTCAAAACAAAGAATATATAAAAACATTTTGATTCTTCTTTGCTAGAAGTGTATTTCAATTTTTTTTTTATGGAAGATTTTTAGCTTTATTAATTGTTTGGTGACCAGGAATTTTCAACCAATTAAAGAAAAAACGAGAGAACAAGACAAAAGAATATATATGAGGACATAAAAGTGGATTCCAGCACCTGTATTGAGCTGTGTTTGAGAATGAGATCAATTGATGTACTATCTCCGTTGTTAACTAGTTAAAGAATGTCACTTTCATGCCTGAAATTTATACAAAAAGAACGTAAAAACTGTTCAAAAGTATCTCATTCGAAAAGCAAGCTAAGCTAGCTAGCAAAGACAAAAAAGAAATCACCCTTGATTTCATGTTTGACAACCTAAAAGCCAAAGAATATAATTGGCAACATTATATCTCAATTTTTTCAAAAGAGGAATAATTCCTACTATCTCAAACCAATTAATATAATGAGCAACATTAGTTTTGTTTTCTCGATCGAAATTTCATTTAAAAAAAAACTCTAAGAAGTAATGATGTCATAAACAAAGTAGCACTATGGAACTCGAGTTTGAAATAATCACGATCCATGTGTGAATGTTTTTGTGTTGATAATTAAAAAAAGATTACAACATTATCCGATAAGAATTAGTTCACAACAATGATAATGTGACATATGAATAGTTGATTTTATCCTAAAGTTATGTAAATATAGCAATGCTCAAGTTTTGATCTTAATTTTCTTTTTCACACTAACTTGTCATCTTTAATTAGAAACTAGTATCGATGTTTATGTATTTTTCAATTACCACATGCAAAAGTTGATACTAAAATTAAGAAATGGTCCCCCAAAAAAAAATTAATTCAGTACCGAAAGAAAAAAAAGGAAAAAGAAAATCTTTTTGAAGGATCCTTCTGTAAGGTCGTTTAAAAGGTTTATTAGGAAAGCCGATGTTGCAAGTCAAAGTTGACCAATTTTCCAAATATCCCAAACAAACCCCTCCAAGCTCCAACCAGTTCACGAAAAAAAGCGAGTGGCATTTTCGTAAATGAATAGAATATCCAGACCCTTTTCACAAAAAAAAAAAAAAACTCAAAACTGTCGAGAAAGAACAAGTACTATTCTTTCCCGCGCCCAAAAAAAAAAAAAAACAAAAACAAAACCAAGCGTGTGCACAAAAAATGGAAGAAACAAAAAAACNAAACAATGCCTTGTTCATTCTCCTCCTTTATTTTCAAGCCGTCATTTAATTCTCTGCTTCTATTCTCTCTCTCTCTGGAAGTCATTTTCAAGAATTGAGGTTCTTATTCCGGCGAAGCCTATATAGCTGCTCATGGCTCCATCTTCAGAAGTCACACATCTCTCTCAGCCTTGCATTTACGGTACTCACTAATTTCATCATTTCGAGGCCAACAAAAATTGGTCCATAATTCACTTAATTCTATTGTTTTTTTTTTTTTTTTTTAAATTTTAGTTTTGAAAAAAAAAAAAAAAGATGTTTTTGAAATGTTTGTGGTGGTTCTGGTAAAGCAGGGGACTTTGTTTCATCGTACCCGGAGAGGAAGTCCCGCTTTATGAAATGGCTCAGTAAGCTTTTCAAAGGCGGTTCCGGTGGTGGTCGACGACGAGGAGGAGAAGGAGGAGGAGGAGGAGGAAGCGGCAGCGGCGGCGGCGACGGCAACGGTGGCTGTAGCTATAATCCACAGCTCATTGGAGACGAAAACATGAGTTGGCGCGCATTGGTTAGACTAACTATACCTTGTTCTATTCTTTTTCCTAATATTCTTGCATAATGTGTGGACTTGTTTTGTTATTATTTTTTATTACTATTTGTCATTTTCATCTTTATGATGTTCCGTACTTCTATTCTATTGCACATTAATAATTCAGTGATTCTGTGCACCAAGCAATTTGATACACATATTTGTCCAATTTTGCTTTTTTTAAAAAGTATTTGTTTGATGGGAATGTCAAAAACAATATTATTAATCTCTTTAAAAAATTAATAACGAGTTGGAAGATTTGAAACTTAAACATCATTATTGAAGTTCAATATTGAAAATGTATGGTTATTAATTAGACTAAGCATGCGATACAGAAAAATGATTGTTATGTTCGAGAGTTACCTTGCCCTTCTTCCTGAACTTTATACTAAATTTGGAATGCAAGAGGATACAAATAAATATTTGGGATGAAATGGGGCCAAGTTATGCCTATAAATGGCTTACAATTTATAAAGCCTAAGACCCTGCATTTTATTATTATTTTTTCAATGCCTATATATTACCTTGGACTTTAAATCGTTGGTTTGAAGCTTATGTTTTGTCAAACTTTTGGATGCAAAAAGCAATATAGGCCTGTGGGGCTCTGAGTTTAGAAAATTGATACCACTGTAATGTGTTAACCTTGGACTTTCCAGCTTGTTAAGAGCCTGTGGTTCTTTACATTAATTCTCCTCATATCATATAATCACCCAATTATCACCACACTGATTTCTTGTTTAATAAACGGCATTTTCACTAAGTTGTTCTGGTTTTATCAGGATGATCATCGCTCTAGAGCTCGGAAGGAGAAAAATGATTTGGAACATGCAATTGCAGTATCTTTGGCTGAAGATTTTAGAAGACCAAATAGTATGTTTCCATTTGTATGTATATGAATATGTATGTATATTTGCAAGACATAAATGGAGATTCAGTTTACTTTTTCTTTCGCTTTTTATCTCCTAGGAAATAGATGGCAGAGAGACCACGATGAGGAGCTTGTCAGGGCACTTAACGATAGCCTGAGTACGCCTATTCATTCTCCACATTCCCGTCCAAACCCTCGTCCACACGTCGATCCACATCCCCCCCTGTATGTCCCTCCACATCCTCCTCAGCATGCCCCTCAGCGGTACTACCCTTGGGGATATAAGTAAGATTTCTTACTCACAGTTTTGATTATGTTTGTGTTAAGATAATAATGTCATTGGTTTCACTTTGTATGTCAAAAGATTAGTGACCATCAACTTTGGAAATTGAGTGAGTTTAGTTAGATCTCTTAGTCACAGTTGTAATTTTGTACGAGTTAGAACAATGTGGTTAATGGTTCCTTTTGTGTGTCAAACAACTAATGACAACCAACTTTAATTAGAAATCAAATGAGTTTAGTCACTTGTTCCTAGTCTAAATTGGAATCATTTTGTTAGTAATTTCGGTGTTATTTGCATGTATCTCTTGAAAAAATTAGTTCTTTCAAACATCTTGATAATTCAGAACCTCATAGCTCTGCTCAAGTGTATAAGTAGAACAATGTCATCAAAATGAGCGATCTTTCAAGTCTTGTGTTTAACTTTATTCTAACATTCCTTCCTTTTCTCGGGCGTGGATAATCCAAGAAGATTTGTCATTGGTATGCAATAATTCTCTACAAGTTTTCATTGTTGTTCAAACGTTTTGAGGAGAATAATTTGGGCTGTTTCTAAGCTCTGCTTCAATTCCATTTGACCTGCGTTGAGTCTAAAGAAAAAGTTCAACAAAGTCCAAAGCCGCAAGAATTTTTCTGTATGTTCTTTTGTCTGAGAAATTATTTACAATCTATTCGCAGAATATGTGGTGGCTGCAAACGTGAAATATGCTATGGCAATTATCTAGGATGCATGGGCACTCACTTCCATCCTCAGTGCTTTCGCTGTCATTCCTGTGATCAGCCAATAACTGAGAATGAGGTACTTTATTTGTCCTTGCCTCCTAAATCCTAAGCTTCATGGTAGAATCTTCTTTTCAGTTTTACTACATTCTGAACTTCATATAAGGATGTTGAGTCTTCTCTTACTTTTGTTTTTTCTTGATCCAAGTTTTCTTTGTCAGGAAGGGATCCATATCACAAGATTTGCTTCAAAGAGCTGGCTCATCCCAAGTGCGATGTCTGCCACCAATTTGTAAGAAATGTCTAATTTAGCGCATTTATAATTGTTCCATCCGCAAAACTTGGATTTCTGCCATATGATTATTTTAAATTGACAAAAGAAATATTTTGATTTCACAAATTTCAGATCCCAACCAATCGAGCTGGTTTAATTGAGTATAGGTGTCACCCCTTTTGGTCTCAAAAATACTGCCCTACACATGAACAGGACAACACAGCTCGTTGCTGCAGTTGCGAGCGCCTGGAGGTACTAATCTAAACTACTGGGCTTAAATCTCTTATCAAATGGTTCTATCCACAAAACAACAGGAATCATCCAATTTATTTTCCTCGTGCCATTTCTTTTGCCCTTTTGAAGTCTTGGGATGCAAGATATGTTTCTTTGGGAGATGGACGGAGTTTGTGCTTCGAGTGCATGGAATCTGCTATTATGGATACTGGTGATTGTCAACCCCTTTATCATGCCATCAGAGACTTTTATGAAGGACTGAACATGAAACTAGACCAGCAAATCCCCATGCTTCTTGTTGAAAGACATGCACTTAATGAAGCAATCGTCGGAGAGAAGGGCGTAAGTAACAAATTTCTACATGTTTATGTGATTCAGTTTTATAGTTTGTGGAAATCCTCTTACTGAGACACTATTTATTGCTTTTTGTTTTTCAGGGTATCCATCACATGCCTGAGACAAGAGGTTTATGTCTTTCTGAAGAGCAAACTGTCACCAGTGTATGATATTGGATAACATACTATATTTGGTTTTTTCTTTGTAAAAATCTCAAATGATTCATAAACAGAGGTAGCAAAGGTTAATTTTGTGCACTATGATGATCAGATACTCAGAAGGCCGCGAATTGGTGGTCAACAACTTATAGGAATGAGAACTCAACCTCAGAAGCTGACTCGAAAATGTGAAGTAACAGCAATTCTTGTTCTCTATGGTCTTCCAAGGTGTTTTTCCACATTTCCTTACTGGGCGTTTCATAACTATCTTTATCTTTGTAGTTTTGTCATATTATTGTATTGTCCTCAAGATTTAACAATTTTGAGATCTTTTGGCGATTGTGTGGCTTACCATATAATGATTTTTGGTCTTGTCTAAAGGTTTGCCATTGTGCTGTAACGTGTAGTTTTAAGACTCAGAAAAACGACAGTATTAGGTTGATATCATTAAACATAGAAATTAGTACATATATGAGACTAGAGTTGTGATGATATCATTAAACCTAGAAATTAGAAAAAAGTGTCTCTCCCGCCGTAAAAACGATCAAGAAAAATAAGATTCGTAATGCCAGTTCTATTTCCACCAAGCCGTGTCGAAAAGGTTCAGGAAAAGATAAATTTTCAATTTTGCATCCATAATCAAAACCTTTTAAAAGAAGGCTGCTCTTAAATTAAAGTTTAGATTCCCTAAACAGTTCTCTCATTGTTTTTAATGTCCTTGGTTATTGCAGATTACTAACAGGTGCTATCCTTGCCCACGAATTAATGCATGGCTGGTTACGTCTTAAAGGTAGTATGATTATATCTGAAGCTTTCTTGGATTCATCGTTTTGTTGTACTTTTCTTCATTGACCTTAAAAAACATTATGCAGGTTTTCGTAACCTTAATCCCGAAGTAGAGGAAGGTATCTGTCAGGTGCTTTCCCAGATGTGGCTTGAATCAGAAGTAATGCCAGGTTCCAGAAGCTTGCCTTCGACATCAGCAGCTTCTTCCTCCTCGTCATCATTTTCATCGAAGAAAGGCGGAAGGTCTAGTGCTGAAAACAAACTGGGAGAGTTTTTCATGCACCAAATTGCCAATGATGCCTCCCCAGCATATGGAGGAGGTTTCCGGGCAGCAAATGCAGCTGTCAACAAGTATGGTTTACCTCCTACCCTGAAACACATTCATCTCACCGGAACTTTCCCTTTGTAATGAGAATTCGTGTCATTCTGTAACTCTCTTCCTCTGTTGGTTGTCATACATTTGCCCATTGGAGATATTCTTTTTCTCCCCCCAAAAAAGAAGTTAAAGCTACTCATTGAACCTTTCAGGCACCCCTAAAATTTCAGGGGTCCTGCCAGGATACAAGTCCAAAGATGAGTCCGGAAATCTAATAAAGATGCGTATTTTTAATTTCATTGATCGTGTACCGGAAGTTCCTTTTCCCTGATACTTATTCTTTTGGATTCACTCATTTGAAGATTCATAAATGACAAGGATGCCACGCCATTGCTTTTGCAAACTTAGCCTAAAACCATTTCTCTACTTTTGAACGTGATCTTACGACGTTATATCAGCAAGCATTGGGAGTCCAACTCGTCACACACGTATACATAAATACACACACAAATAAATATGGCCTTCATACTAGGTGGAGAGACTTCCAAACATGCCATCCAATTTTATAGCATTAGCCATTAGAAGACATTGGTATAAATTAAACACCATACTCAACTTCCTATCCTTCCAAATTGAGCGGTCCCAAATCCATGCTTCCCGCCAACCAAATAGCACAAATCAATAGAAGCTGTGTGGTAAATGTTAAAACATCCGTGCCCCACTTTAAAAGCGTACCAAGGATAAAGAAAACTACCGCTAAAAAAACATGGAAAATAAATAGCGCGTAAGAAGAAAAGGAATATATTGAAAAAACGAAAGAAATGATCAGAAACCATAGAACAAGTATGCTGCCATAAACTTTTAATCTGTAATGAGGAATTTGAAATCTATACATGGAAAAAATGTAATTCTCACGGTAGTATCGGAATATTACTACCATGAGAATCCGTAAAAGAAAATGAGCTTTGTTGTTACAAAAAAGTCAGTTCCAATCGCTTCCCCACCTTAGCTGCAGAGAATCTCCCAGAGTTGTTATCAGCTATTATAGATTAGCATTAGCATCTGCTAAAAGCGTCTTAAGGGTCTCGTACGTCATAAAACAAATCCCAACACCAGGCACCACTTTATAGTATTCTGGCAGAATGCCTCGGTAGAAGCCACGCAGTCCTTCAGTCCGAAATATGTGCTTAAACGTACCTACAAGGCCTGTTGTGTACACTCGGGCTCGACCACCGGCTCCCTCCAATTGTTTCCTTCTTCTAACAAGATCCAATGGAAAGGTTGCTGCACATTTATACTGAACAAAATGAAATGATCTGTGGATAGTTCTTGTACAACAGGATGACACTTTATATTAATTCATCTTAGTTCAACATCAGAAAGAGAAAAATCACAAACATAAAAAAAGAATGGAAAAAGGCCACATGACAAAAAAAAAACAGATGTTTTACATAAACAATTACAGCCGTATCATACAATTGAATTAAAAACCAGACATCATACAAAACATTTAACATTATGCAACAAAAGCCAGTGCATGAAAACAGACTTATCAAAAGCAATTTTATTTTGATTGGTGAAACAGGCTGAGAAGTAGGTCATGGTTTAGGGTACAATGTCAGTAACATGCTGCCACGAAAGAAGAGGATGCTAGAGTTTTGGTTCTACAAAGTAGTAGTTATGAAGAGCCAGGTAAAAACCAAAGGATTAATAGTCTTGATGAAACATTATCAAAACTAGACCCCAACCAAATGCAACACTACAAATCATGTTTAGCTCCAAAGTTATTGGCGGAAAAAAAAAACAAAAAACACAAAAAAACAAAAACAAAAAATCAAAATGAAATGAAACAAAACAAAAAAAAAACCGTCTTTTCTTAAAATTAGTGAACGGGATACAAGAATCCAAATTGCTTTCAGATAGAAAGTTTTGTTTCTCCACTGCATTATATCTAATAGATGCAAAAGATCCACTTAATTAATATTAGATTAACATATTTTTAATATGACATTAGATACGTGATGTGCCTAATCCATATATTAGATACAGATGAATGGAAAGAGTGCTCCCATATGCAGTGGTGAGGCTTGCAGAATCCAATACCCATGAAGCCATTGGAAAAGGAACCCAAGCGAGAAGCATACCTCAAAGAGGACACCTCTCACAATTGATAATTGAGTTATAACATAAGTTCACCTGAGAGTAGTGCCACCAAACAACGTAACCCACTGCAAGGCTTGGGGAGACACGTCATTGAATAAATGTAGAAAGACGAAGTTAATCCAAGAAATGATCTTTATATTAATCCAAGAAATGATCTTTATATAAATTAAAGTCGGATGAATGACAAAGAAAAACAATTTCTTATCGGCATCCTTACTAAAATTCTCAAATGCCAGATAAAAAAACCAGTCGAGTCTGATCTCAGGTTCTAGGGGTCAGTCTGGTTAGATAATTGGTGCAGAGCCTGCACCACAGCTTGTTTCTCTGCAATCAAAAGCATGGTAGACAGCTACAGATATTAACTCTCTATTACAAAACATTGAGAGTGTCTAATTACGAAAATAGAAGTAATTTAACCAAAATCCCATTTACACTTAGCAGTGGATTTGGATGCACTGGTTTGAGGCTAGTCTAAAAAGTAAAACAAAAAGGTCATCATTAACTAGTACAAAATATTACGACAGGAAATAAGACAGAAAATGCAAGGCAACAAAGCACAGAAAATGACAAACACGTACCAAGGGAAAAATGGTTATAGCACCAAGTCTAAATTTAAGAATAAAAGCTACTGTACAATAATCCACATATATATAAGAACAAACAAATTTCCATTGAAAGTTTCCAAGTAGATATCAACCAAGCAGGTTTATGATCACTCACCTGTTGAGGATGCAATTCCTGAAAGACTGCCGCAAGTCAGACTAACAAGGACAGGAGAATCATGGGGCCTGAGGTAAAAAAGACGAAAGGAAAAAAAAAATTAGCATTCAAATGAGAACCATGAAAAGACAATCATGAAAGTCATATTAACAACCCATAATTGCTACATCAATATCTGATTACCTATGTGAATGCCAGAAGCATCTCAAACTCTCATACACCGAGAAGCTGAGAGCTATGTTTGGCCCAACACCCTGCGCATTAATACAGTACAACAGTCAGATATACAATTATATAAAAAAAAAAATAATAATAATAAAACAAGTAGCACAAATAAATTGAAAATACATCAAAGCATACCAAGAGAGTTGCTCCAAGTCCTTTATAGAGTCCTGAAATACCCTCCTCACGAGTAATAGTTCCCAATGCATGCCCGATACCTCTGTAATACATCATATTTGTCTGCAAATTTAAAGACCAATTTTTTAAGAACAATGCATAAAAAACCTAGAAAAAACACAAGGAATAAAAGCAACAACACAGTACTTCCTAAACTTTTTGGCAACCCATCCCCACTTCCACCCGAAAAGGAAAATAGAATTAGTACCGTAAGATCGTAATAAAAAACAATGATTTATCTTTCAGATATAATCGAAAACAAAGATATACCTGGGCTGCAAGGCGTGTTCTAACAAGATCCAAAGGATATGTGGCAGAAGCAGCTGTTATTCCTGCCAAGCCACCGCCTACAAAATGTACACAGAGGTTCGTACTCATATGTTCCTTTTGACTTTCTACTCCCGGAATCATCAGTAGCAACTGCGCGAAATAATAAAAACTCAAAACAAAATCAGACCCAGCTAAATGGGCAACAACAAAACTCGAAAAAGATAATAAATCACTCACTCTCACGAACTGTTTCTACAAACCTTTTTATAATGCTCATATGCATAGAAGTTGACTGAAGAGTACGGTAGACGATGAGCTATCGTAACCAGATTTCCTTTCCAGAAAGCTTTAAACCCTTCTTCACCAACGATTCGCGAAGCCTCGCGCCATATACTGGCCTTTCTCAATGTAGCCACATCAGAGTGCATACCTTGCACCTATATTACGCCATTGAAACAAACCAAACAAGAAAGATCCATAAATTTGATCCTAAAAAACACAGAACAATCGAGTATGAAAAAAAATTCCACCAACAAAAAAAAAAAAAACGAACCTGAAAAAGAATAGTAAGTCTAGCAAGCGGGGCCGTACAGGTCTTGCTAAGAGCTCCGGCTACTCCCCCGGCGACGAGCTGAGAAAGGGTTCCGATCTGAGATTGCTGGAGCGACTGCGGCGGCGACTTTTGCTGCGGCGACGCTAAATTTCTGACGCCGCCGTCTACCGCCACGCCACCATGGACGGTATTCAAAGCTCTTTGACCTCCTTCCACCACCATACCCACTCTCGCCTCCGTCTGCATAGTGTTTCTCGCTTTCTCTCTCTAAAGAAATACCCCCCAAATTTCACAGAGGGAATAAATAAAATCTCCGAAACCCTAGATTACCAGTAATTAATTAGTCTATTAATACTAATTAAGCAACCCCAACGATGAAGACTCGCGCTCAGACTATGAGACTCCCTTCTCTTCTTCTTCTTCTTCTTCTTCTTCTTCCTCTAACCTGACTCATTCCCAAAGCGAAAGCGTCTTTGAGTTTGAGTTTTGAGTCCTTTGCTTTGCGTAATCTGAACGCAGAGAGAGATCTTTTCAAAAACGACGGCGTTTTAACTCGACTTCGGGGGTAAAAATCAGTAAAAGGTTTATAATAGGACTCGACTTGAACCCGCTATTTCGCTACGAAGCGCTCAGTCGTATTATAGTCAGAGTCCTTAACCAATCACAGCTGTTTCGATTTAGTTTTGTGTACGTGGCGCTACTTCGATTTCGATCTTAGTCTGTTAACGAAGAAAACGGGTGCAGGGAAAAGAATTTTCCGTTGCGGCATATCTGATATATTTGAGGTTGGAATATTCTTGGCAAATTGAACTGGGGATGGCGTATTACTGCCAGTTGTGATATACTAACGTTGTGCTGTTAAAAAAAATATGGTCTAAGGGAGTGTCCTTTGTGATTATGCCACGTGTAACTCGTGTTGGAAATCGGAGAACTCAGGTTTGTTTTTTTCTTTTCCATTTTTTTTTTTTTTTTTTTTTTTTTTAAGATTATTACTACCGACCAACCTTTCGCGCCATCTCAGGGCCGCGAGGGAAGCTTTTCAATAGACCTGTTACGCGTGGCAATGTTTGAAAATTTGTTTGCTTGTCGTCATTGGTGTCTGATTTTTGGGTAACAAAGCCACTGTTATAATCTGTGTGGTGTTACAACTTACAAGGTCCCGTTAATTTTTTATTTTTTTCCCTTTTTGGTGATGAAAAAAAATTGGAAATTGAAACACGTTAAATATTGAAAATTGAAATACGGTAAAATCATACATACTGTCGCGACTAAAAATAGGTGATACAATCTTCTATTTAGGATTGAATTAAAGTTGACGAATTGGGTTAGTTCAAATGATAAGAATGTATATTATTTAGAATTTTGATATTAAATTCGAGCGATAAGAATGTATATTATTTAGAATTTTGATCTTAAATTCGAGTTATACTGGAAGTATGCGTGAAAGTCTATTATCCTTAATAAAGTGGGTTGGCACAAGCGGTAAGAATGCCTATTATTTAGAATTTCGATCTTAAATTCGAGTTATACCGAAAGTATACTTGAAAGTATAAAGTGGGGCGAGGATTAGGTAGTATATCAGATATTTTCTTTTAATTTGTAATAAGTGTAGGTCATTAGTTAAGCTCCATTAAAAAAAAAGATGGAATTAAAGAAAATAATAGGTTGATGAGCTTAAGGTGGTGTTTGATGCATTAGTTTGAAGGGACTGTATCATTTTTATATCTTGTATTTTGACACTTTGTTTAAATTATCTTAACATCAATTTAAAATAGTTAATTTATCTGGATACTGTTTTAAAAATTTAAAATAAACTGTATAAAAACTTATTCAAGAATAAGTTAATTAAATCATCTTGATAAATTAACTGCTCCACATTAGTATTAGGGTTTAAATTTATAATAAATTTTTAAATCTAAGAGTCAATATTGATAAAAAACTAAAACACAATATATGAATTGAACAAAGTGCCAAAATATAAGATATAAAAGGGCTACTATCTCTAATTAGAATAATGATAAAAATGGTAATGAAATAGAATTAAAATATTATTCGGTTGAAACTTGAAATTAAAACCAACAATAGAATGGAATCCTTTAATTTTAGATATTTTAGTAGGACAAAAAGAAAAAAAAATTAGTTTTATGAAAATTTAAAATACAATGGAATTATTATTAGGAGTGGAATAATAATTCTTTCATTCAATAGAATTGTAATTCTCGTTCATTTGCTAAATATTAAAACAAACAATGGAATCTATTTTAATTTTTTTTGGATTGAGTCTTTCATTCTAAAGTTTATTCTTGTAAACCAAACATAAATTAAATTTTTGAGAATCTATATCTCTAAAAATGAATAATATGTTTGCTAGGAAAAACAATCTTTGTGCATCTCATTTTCATTAATAATTGAGATTAAATACAAACTAAATTTCTTAAAACTAAGTGTTGGTGTGATTCTTACCAGCTGTCTATGTGTCTCTGAACTGCTGACGTTGTATCTACCAACTGTCCACGTATCGTTGCTATCCCAGCATGCTTTTTACCTCAGGTCGGTTCAGAGAGGCGGGTGTTGCCACCTACAAAGACTCTCTGATGCTTAAGTCAGTTGTTTATCTCTGAGGCTGAGAAGCAAAGATTTAGTTTTTCTTTTTATATGTCAATCTTCATCTCATCTTTTTTTCGATAGGGAAGCAAGGCTTATATACATAATCCTGGAACTGGGAGCTTTTCCTGCCTCTCAATCCCAGGATTGAGTACCTTTTCCCACCATGACTTACTCCAGAGATCACGGGCCGTGACTACTATGATTTCCCTTGTACCGTCGTGGCCTGCTTTTTGCCATCCCCTATGACTCAGGCCTGTCGGGGGCGAGACTTTGACAAACCACCGTTCTGTCAGGGTGGTTTGCCTAATGTGCGTACCTACCCAGGATCGTATTAAATGCCTTGTCTGGGTCTGGAGTAGCGTATTGCCTCCTGTGGTCTTCTGGTAGAAGACACTCGAGGCTTCTGACCCCCAGCTATCGAGGCAAAAACTGGATTGGATTGAACCGTCCAGGGTCTGGGATGGATGCGGCCCTGGTCTCGGACAGTCCATGGGCCCATGCGGTATCATGTGTGACTCGCGTGGCTTTTAAATGGTTACCCTAGACACGCATCGGATGGTGTGCCCTTTTGTGACCTATTCTGCCACTTAATTGACCACGTGGTACGTGATCTAGGAATGGGCCATATAACTGCACCCATTTCCCTATTTGATGGACTCGCATCCATCAAATGGGGAAATCGTATCTCTAGCCCTTCAATTCAAGAGGTATACGTGGCTACTTACCATCATTTCTGATATGAACCTCGCCAACGTTGTGACGAAACCCGTTACCAAATCTGGAACGCACCCAAGACCTTTCAAGTTTGATGGAGACCGCGACCCGTTGCTTAACATGTAGCAAGAACCTTGGTATATTGAAGACGCCACAAACGGGATGG
>JXTB01000618.1:148618-159412 GCA_002914805.1 Parasponia andersonii | reverse complement strand
GGGAAGCTTTTCAATAGACCTGTTACGCGTGGCAATGTTTGAAAATTTGTTTGCTTGTCGTCATTGGTGTCTGATTTTTGGGTAACAAAGCCACTTTTATAATCTGTGTGGTGTTACAACTTACAAGGTCCCGTTTATTTTTTTTTTTCCCCCTTTTGGTGATGAAAAAAAATTGGAAATTGAAACACGTTAAATATTGAAAATTGAAATACGGTAAAATCATACATCGTGTCGCGACTAAAAATAGGAGATACGATCTTGTATTTAGGATTGAATTAAAGTTGAAGAATTGGATTGGCTCAAGCAGTAAGAATCTATATTATTTAGAATTTTGATCTTAAATTTGAGTTATATCGGAAATATGTGTGAAAGTCTATTATCTTTAATAAAGTGGGTTGACTCAAGCGGTAAAAAATGCATATTATTTAGAATTTCGATCTTAAATTCGAGTTATACTGGAAGTATGCTTGAAAGTATAAAGTGGGGCGAGGATTAGGTAGTATATTAGATATTTTCTTTTAATTTGTAATAAGTGTAGGTCATTAGTTAAGCTCTATTTTTTTTTTTAAAAAAAGATGGAATTAAAGAAAATAATAGGTCGATGAGCTTAAGGTGGTGTTTGATGCATTAGTTAGAAGGGACTGTATCGTTTTTATATCTTGTATTTTGACACTTTGTTTAAATTATCTTAACATCAATTTAAAATAGTTAATTTATCTGGATACCGTTTTAAAAATTTAAAATAAACTGTATAAAAACTTATTCGAGAATAAGTTAATTAAATCATCTTGATAAATTAACTGCTTCACATTAGTATTAGGATTTAAATTTATAATAAATTTTTAAATCTAAGAGTCAATATTGATAAAAATTAAAACACAATATATGAATTGAACAAAGTGCCAAAATATAAGATAGAAAAGGGCTACTATCTCTAATTAGAATAATGATAAAAATGATAATGAAATAGAATTAGAATATTATTCGGTTGAAACTTGAAATTAAAACCAACAGTAGAATGGAATCCTTTATTTTTAGATATTTTAGTAGGACAAAAAGAAAAAAAAATTAGTTTTATGAAAATTTAAAATTCAATGGAATTATTATTAGGAGTGGAATAATAATTCTTTCATTCAATAGAATTGTAATTCTCATTCATTTGCTAAATATTAAAACAAACAATGGAATCTATTTTAATTTTTTTTGGATTGAGTCTTTCATTCTAAAGTTTATTCTTGTAAACTAAACATAAATTAAATTTTTGATAGTCTATATCTCTAAAAACGAATAATATGTTTGCTAGGAAAAACAATCTTTGTGCATCTCATTTTCATTAATAATTAAGATTAACTACAAACTAAATTTCTTAAAACTAAGTGTTGGTGCAATTCTTACCAGCTGTCTACGTGTCTCTGAACTGCTGACGTTGTATCTACCAATTGTCTACGTATTCTTGCTATCCCAGTATGTTTTTTACCTCAGGTCAGTTCAGTGAGGCGGGTGTTGCCACCTGCAAAGACTCTCTGATGCTTAAGTCAGTTGTTTATCTCTGAGGTTGAGAAGCAAAGATTTAGTTTTTCTTTTTATATGTCAATCTTCATCTCATCTTTTTTTCGATAGGGAAGCAAGGCTTATATACATAATCTTGGAACTGGGAGCTTTTCCCGCCTCTCAATCCCAGGATTGAGTACCTTTTCCCACCATGACTTACTCCAGAGATCACAGGCCGTGACTACTGTGATTTCCCTTGTACCGTCGTGGCCTGCTTTTCGCCGTCCCCTATGACTCAGGCCTGTCGGGGGCGAGACTTTGACAAACCACCGTTCTATCAGGGTGCTTTGCCTAATGTGCGTACCTACCCAGGATCGCATTAAATGCCTTGTCTGGGTCTGGAGTAGCGTGTTGCCTCCCGTGGTCTTCTGGTGGAAGACTCTCGAGGCTTCTGACCGCCAGCTGTCGAGGAAAAAACTGGATTGGGTCGAACCGTCCAGGGTCTGGGATGGATTCGGCCCTGGTCTCGGATAGTCCATGGGCCCATGCGGTATCATGTGTGACTCGCGTGGCTTTTAAATGGTTACCCTAGACACGCGTCGGATGGTGTGCCCTTTTGTGACCTGCTCTGCCATTTAATTGACCACGTCGTACGTGATCTAGGAATGTGCCCTATAACTGCCCCCATTTCCCTATTTGATGGACTCGCATCCATCAAATGGGGAAATCGTATCTCTAGCCCTTCAATTCAAGAAGTACACGTGGCTACTTACCATCATTTCTTCCCAATTACCTATGCTGGTGCACGTTATCCTGTGTCACGATTCTTTTCAGATTTTTGAGATTTTAGTGCTTCAGCCTGTCTCGTACCGTTCCTTTCCAATGGGGACTTTTCAGCTTCCCCTCTATAAAAACTGTATTTTCGCTCGTTTCTTACTTTACCAAAATCTCCAAATCTTCTAGCTTTCTAAAATATTAGGGTTTCCAACTTTTCCCTTTGCTAGAACCTTTTGCTCCTTTTGATCGTATCCAGAACGATGGCTTCGAACCAGAATCAGAAGCTCTGCCCCGTCGTGGATTCGGAGTTGGACTCACTGAGAAGGCAATTCTGCTTCCCTGGCGGAGTTACATTATAAAGGGTCGAGGGCCCCGTGAATTGGTACCTTCGCTCCTCTGCCCCCGAAGGCTCTATCATCTTGGGAAGGAGGCACCTAGAATGGCTGCGGTTTCCCCTTCCTTCCCTGATCCATCAATTCTTTGCTCTGACGGGGATTCATCCGATACAGCTGAATGCTAACGGGGTCATGATCTTGATGGGGCTCTCTGCTCTGTCAATTCTCCTTAATGTGCATATCGACCTAGAGATGGTCTTTTATGCCTACAAGCTCACCCTCATCCCCAAAAAGAGCTCCTACCCCACTTTCTACCTCCAACCACTCCCGGGACACCATATTTTCTAGGGCTTGCCGAGGTCGGATAAGCAATGGGACTCCCACTCTAGGCTGTATGCCATCGGAGGGGCTTGGTACTCTCTTTGGGTGAATGGGGAGCGCTTCCAGTTCCTTCGTTTTTTCTGCAAAGTAAGTACTAGGTTGTGATTTTTTTTTTTGGGGCTATGTACAACTTGTCCATAATTGCTCATGATATTTTGCCTTACGTAGCCTCTGCAGAGGAAAGTAGATTTGAGCCGTAATTGTCAGCTAGGTGGCTCAAGAAGCTGGAAGAGATCGTCATCTTTGGGTCCTCTGGGGATTGTCGACACATCCAGGCCGTCCTGAATCCCCAGGTGATGAACATGATACCTAGGATGGTCTCATATCTCCTCTTCCCTCTGGACACCTAGGTCATCACAAAACACCTGCGGAGCCAGCTTGATGCCTCAGCTCTGAATCGGTTCCGCCGGGATGAGTAGAGTCACATCACTATGGTGGGTCGTTAAATCACGGCCTCGAGCCAGCTAGCAGGTCCCAATGACCTGGTGTACCGACCATCCACGAGCTCGAAGAGGCGGTGAGGCTCGTGGCCGAGGAGTGCGTCAGGCTTCGCAGAGAGGAAACCACTTCCCCCAAGAGGGTTAAGGGTGAGTTCATTTTTACATCCTAAGGCTCCGTCGATCAGGTCATGGCTGTATTCTAACTATATTGCTTGCTCTTTACAGGTTCTGATGCAGGCCCTTCGGCAGACCCTTCCCCAGTTAAGGGGATTGCCACTATGCACAAAGCTCGCTCCAAGTTCTTCGCTGGTCGGCGTCTGGTGGTGTCGTCGGAGGATGAAGCCGGGGGGCAAGGAGTTATCATCCTAAGAACAGGCTCGGACGATGACCGGGAGGGCCTGTTCGCGCTTGTTGGTGAAACACCTGTGGTCCCCTCTTCCGAGACGAGCGGACCCTCGACTCGGGAGATGCCGGCCATAAAGGTAGTATACGGCAAGGGGGCGTCTTCGAGCCTGCCCGGGGAACCCGCTAACCTGACCTTTTCCGCCCCCAACTCCGGTTCGAAGACGGGCGTATGGTCTGGCACGGCCAGCCCCTGCGGGGAGATTGCCGAGCTCAGCGGGGGGCCTCCGAGGTTGAAATCTCGGCTGTTTTCCCCTCCCTCGGTCCTGATGAAGCGAGATCGTGAGGCTGACTCTTTCAAAGGGAAGGAAAGTCCGGCGGGGAAGAGGGGTAGGGCTGCCCCCTCTTGTAACAGCGATGATGACGGGGCTACGTTGACCCTTATGAGGAGGAAAAGGTCTGTGTGCTGCGGCCCGTCAGGGGGGTTTGGTCAAGACAAGACCGAAAAATCACATTCAGTCGAGGCTCCAAGGGGGGTGGTAGCCGAAACTGCTGATATAGCAGCAATCACCGTGGCCTCTTCTGCTGAGGATGCACCGCCCCCTGCTGTCACCGAAAGTGCACTCGGCGACGCCTTACCTCCTACCATCCTCAACTTTGCCGCCTCGGAAGCGTCGAAAGAAGCTACTGGAGTGCATCCGGTGGAGGGAGAAGGCGTCCTCACGATTGACGGGGTGGAGCCGCATTCCTTAGATGCAGACAATGCCCAAGGAGAGGGTCTAGCTACGGAGTTCGAGCTAGAGGAGCTCTCCCTGGAGAACGTTGAGCTCGTCGCTGGCTGCAGCATTGCGCAGGTTTGGCTCGTCTGACCGCCACTTCCATATTTTTCGGTATCCTTGCTGAACACTGACCTTACTTTCTTGTATCCTACAGCTAGCTGCTGTCTAGTCCTTTTACTCCTCTTACATCAGGGAGCTGACTGGGGAGCTGAACTCCCTTGTTGCAACGGCCGAGCGGAGCGAGGTCGCCCTTGCCACGTTGAAGGTGGACTTCGACCTGTATCGGAGTCTGGATGAGGCTAGGGTCAGCAGCGCGATGGTTCATGCTCTAAGCGTCGAGAGGGTCAAGTGTGAGCAGTTGGTCGCCAAGTTGGCCGAAGCAGAGGCTGTCAAGTTGGCTCAAGCCGAGGCTGCCGGACTGGCCTAAACAGAGCTTAGGGTCAAAGAGTTGGAGCTGCAAAATGCAGGGGCAGAGGTGAGGCTAGCTTTCATCCTCACGATAGAGCTATCGATGATGCTAAAGAGGCGAGGAAAGCCGTGGCGAAAGCTAAACTAGAGGTCCATTTCTTGCAGCGTAAGCTTGATCGGTCGAACGAGGTAAATCAACATCTTTACTTGGGTCACAAAAAACTGATGAGAGCTCATGCGGAGTTGTCTCGTAAACATGGCGAAGACATTGCTGATATTAACATTCTTTTGATCGATTTGTCACAGCGGCAAGCAGAGCTGAGGCTAGCGGCACTGAGGGATAGGCTGGCGGATGTGGAGAAGCTAAAGATAAGGTATCAGAGGCAAGTGGATGTCCTTTCTGTGGAGAGCTACAGGTCTGGCTGGGAGAACAGAGAATTCAAGGGCCACCCAGAGGTTTACGCCAGACCAGTTCGATGAGCAGAAATGCATCGAGAGGGACCATTATTCCGTCAAGCACTATATGCAGCAGTTGGGGGATGCGATTAACGTCGTGTACCCTGCTGATGTGCTGAAGATGCTCGATGAAGAAAAAGATAGGCCCTCTACATCTGCCTCTGTCGCCAGGGAGATTGTCCCCGCTTGTAGTATGCCAGAGCAAGCTACGGAGATTCGAGGTGGTCAGCCTGGTCTTGGCGCCTTAACTAGCAGAGGGTCAGGCGTGGTCATTTTGTCTAGCGACGATTCTGACTCTGGTACGCCGCCTTCTGCCGATGCTGGTCTGAGCGCCGAAGCTAGTAGCACTCCCCTCGTCAGAGGTAACTAGAGCCTCTCGCTTTTTGCGTATTTGTAAAGTACTAACCGTGTTATGTAAAGCTGACCCTTATTGTAAACACCTGTTTTGAATAATAGAAACAGCGCATTCTTCTCACGTTTATTCCCTTTTTTTTTTACACGCGTTCATGTTCAGGGTCGGACATCATATATGATGCCATTCCCTTGTCGGCAGTGCGGTCGACCTCTGGGTCTGGTTCAATCGTATATGATTTAGAGTTTTTAGTGAATTCCCTCTATACTATGATTGACAAGATTAGTTTTGAAGATCAGGATGTGAGTTCCGGCTCATCTGGCTTTGAGGATGTATAACATCTGCTATGACTTGTCTTGGCAGAATTCGACCCGCGCGTGTGGCTGGACTTCTCTGACCCTAAATGGGAACGCGCTAGGAACCAGCTCCAGGGGTTGGTCGACCATTGCTTGGACCCGTCGCTGCAGAGGAAAAGGCCCGGGCTCGGCTCTTATTGGGAGCAAACAGGGCGTTACCACTCCGATGTATCCTTCCGAATCCGTCCAAGATCTACTTCTTACAAATAGCACCTCCGGGTCCGCGTCCTTGTCGAATACGTGTTTTGTATTTTAGGCAATAATAAACAGAGTTTGGTTTTAACTTCTGTCTTCGTGCTTGGTTTTGTATTGGCCTACTTCCAATGGGTAGGCCCTAGCTCCATTCACTTCCAATCCATATATAGCTAAGGCACTTCCTGAGGAGGGTCTGCTTCCAAAGGGTAGACCCTGGCCCCATTTGCCTTCGTCTCATGCACAGCTAAAGTGCTCTGGGGAGGGTCTACTTCCAACGGGTAGACCCTGGCCCCGCTTGTTTTTGTCTTGCGCGCAGCTATGGTACTCTCCGGGAGGGTCTGCTTCTAATGGGCAGACCCTGGCCCTGCTTGCCGTTGTCTCGAGCGTAGCTAAGGTGTTCTGTGGGAGGGTCTACTTCCAACGGGTAGATCCTAGTCCCGCTTGCCTTTAGCTCGCATGCAGTTAAAGTGTTCTCGGGCCATCGACAAGCGTTTTATTGCACGATGTGATTCCCATAGTACGATTGTTTTCGAGGTCTGCTGGCAAGTTTTTGGTTGCACAACTCATTCCTCTTCATATGTGTTCTCAGGCCATCGACAAGCATTTTATTGCACGATGTGATTCCCATAGTACGATTATTTTTGAGGTCTGCTGGCAAGTTTTTGGTTGCACAACTCATTCCTCTTCGTACGTTTTCTCGGGCCATCAGCAAGCGTTTTATTACACAATGTGATTTCTATAGTACGATCGTTTTTGAGGTCTGTTGGCAAATTTTTTTTTGGTTGCGCAACTCTTTCCTCTTCGTACGTTTTCTCGGGTCGTCGACAAGCGACGTGATCCCCACAGTATGATTTTTGATGAGGTCTGCTGGCAAGCATTTTACTGCTCAGCTCTTTCATCTTTATAAGCTTTCTCAGGTCGTCGGCAAGTGACGTAATCCCCGCAGTATGATTTTTGATGAGGTCTACTGGCAAGCATTTTACTGCTCAACTCTTTCCTCTTCATACGTCTTCTTAGGTCGTCATCAAGCGACGTGATCCCCGCAGTACAATTTTTGATGAGGTCTGCTGGCAAGTTTTTGGTTGTGCAACTTATTCCTCTCTGTACATTTTCTCGGGTCATCAGCAAGCAACTTGATCCCCGCAATACGATTTTTGATGAGGTATGCTGGCAAGTTTTTGGTTGTGCAGCTCATTCCTCTTCGTATATTTTCTCGGGTCGTCGCAAGTGACGCGATCCCTGCAGTACAATTTTTGATGAGTGAATAGTTCGTGGGGTCTGGTACTGGAGAAAAACCCTTTTTCATAGCAATCCAAAGCATAAGTCTGTGTGGTAGAAACTCTAGCCTGTTTTAGAATTAAGCTGTTCAATAATACAAGCATTAACATGTATTTCACAACATTTACATGTATCTCACACGTGGTACTTTTTCAAGTGCTGGGCGTTTCACGGGTTTGGTAGGTTCTTCCCAGTCTTGAGTTCTTTCAGGACATATACACCATTGTCAAGCGCCTTGATCACCTCATAGGGCCTGACCCAGTTAGAGTCTAGCTTCGAGAAATTCCCTATTCTGACCTTCAAGACCCAATCCCCGGCGTTAAATCGACGAGTGCTAACCTTCTTTGCATAGTAGGACCTGGCCTGCTGATGGCACAAGGCCAGGTGGACCAGGGCCATGTCTCTTGTTTCTTTCAGGAGGTCTATGTTGCGACTTAGCTACTACTCATTCAATGAGGCGTCTCCTACCACTTCGGAGCGAAGGGTCGGGAGGCTAATCTCAGTCGGGATCACAGCCTCCGACCTGTAGACCATAGCGAATGGTGTTCTTCCCGTTGACCTCCGCTCCGTAGTTTAATGGGCCCACATAATGGCCAGTAGCTCTTCTAATCACCTGCCTTTAGCCTCCTGTAAGTTCTTTTTAATGTTACTAAATATGGCTTTGTTCTTTGCTTCTGCTTGGCCGTTCCCCTAAGGGTAGTTTACGGATGAGAAACTGAGTCTTATATCATACAACTCACACAGCTCCTTAAGCTTAGTGTTCTGGAACTGCGCACCATGATCAGCGTGTATCTCTTTCGGTATTCTATATCGGCAGATTATGTTTTTCCAAATGAAGTTAATTGTGTCTGCCTTATTAACGGTCATGTAGGCTTCAGCCTCTACCCATTTGGTGAAATAATCAGTGGCCAGCAAGACGTATCTTCTTCCTCTTGGACTTCTAGGGAGCTCTTCGACGATGTTTAGGCCCCATTTAGCGAACGGCCAAGGAGTTATGTTCGAATGGGGCACCTCCGCGGGTTGGCACTTCATGGGGGCGAACCTCTGGCACTTGCCATACTTCTTGACAAATTGGGCTGCCTCGGTCATCATGTATAGCCAAAAGTATCCAGCCATCAAGGCCTTGTTGGCGAGGCTACGTCTGCCAGAGTGGTTTTCGTATGCTCCCTCATGGATTTCCTCCATTAGCTTCTGCGCCTCGATGGGATCTACGCACCTCAGCATTGGTCCCATCGTTAATCTCTTATACAGTCATCCCCCCACCATCGAATATCTGACAGCCTTTAGTCTGATCGACCTTGCTTCTTAGGGGTCCGCGGGCAGGTTCTCCAACGTCAAGTATTGGGTGATGGGTTTCATCCACCCCTCGTTTGCAGAGTCAGTTGCAAACACATGGCGTGCGGGGGTCTCCGAAGGGTCCCTTGTGTTCTCGCCCTCTAGCAGAATCTTGGCATGTCCGGTCGTCCCCCAAATCAACGCACTTTTAACTAGCTCATCGGCCTTTTGGTTCATCTCCCTGGGTATTTGTTCGATATCAAAACTGCTAAGGCGGGCTTTCGCCCCCATTATCCTAGATAAGTACCTGTGTAATCTCGGCTCTTTTACTTCAAAGTCTCCCCTGACCTGACCCACGATCAGATGCGAGTCGGTCTTTACTGCGATGCTCTCTACTCTGAAGTGCAGAGCCAGCTCAAAGCCTTGTAGCAGCGCCTCGTACTCCGCCTCGTTGTTCGTTGCATGGAAACTGAGCCTCAAAGCTTTCTCTACCCTGAGTTCTTCTGGGGTCTGTAGGACTATTCTGATACCTGACCCCGAGGTGTTCGTGGATCCGTCAATGTAGAGGGTCCAGGCTGAAGGGATGTGAGGCGGAGATGTCTGAAGTGGGTCGTGTGGCTCGCCAAAGGATTGGATTTCTACCAGGAAGTTCGCCATAACTTGCCCTTTCGTCGCCACTCGAGGCCGATACTCGATGTCGTGTATCCCCAGTTTGATGGCCAACTTGGTTAATCGTCCTAATAAATCCGGTTTGGCCAAGATTTTCCGGATGAGGAAATTCGTATATATCATAACTGAGTGTGCCTCGAAGTATTGCCTGAATCTTTTCTTAGCATTAACCAGAGCCAAGATCAGTTTCTCTGCCATACTATATCGCGTCTCGGCGTCCAATAGTATGTGGCTTGCGTAAAATACCGGCTTCTGCTTGCTGTCTTCCTCAATGAATAATACGGCGCTGATCGCTACTTCGGACACTACCAAATAAACATATAGGCGCTGTCTCTCTATCGGGGAAGCTAGGATAGGCGGATGACTTAAGTACAGCTTGAGCTCTGCCAGTGCCTTGTCCTGTTCCTCACCCCAGACGATAGTGGAGTTTCTTTTTATGCATTATAGGAAAGTTTTACATCGGTCAGACATCTTGGAGACAAATCAGTTGAGAGCGGCTATCTTCCCGGTTAGGCACTGGACCTTCTAAATGGTTGAGGGTCTTTGCACATCTGTGGTTGAAGACAACTGGGTTGGGCTGGCCTCAATGCCCATTCTGCTCATGATGTGCCCCAAGAACTGGCCGGAGGACACCTCAAACACGCATTTCTTGGGTTCAGACGCATTCGGTATCGCCTCAGAGCTTGGAAACATTCGTCTAGATGTCCCAAATGGCCTGAAGCTTCTTTGCTCTTCACGACTATGTCGTCGATGTAGACTTCCATAGTCTTTCTTAGCAGCTCAGCGAACATTTTCTCATGAGCCTCTGGTAGGTTGCCCTTGCATTCTTCAAGCCAAAGGCATGCATCAATAACAATACAAACCTCGCTCCATAATGAACACTGTGTAGATCTGGTCCTCCTCATGCAGAGGGATCTGGTTGTATCCAGAGTAGGCATCTAAGAAGCTCATTCTATCGAATCCAGTCGTCGCATCGACCATTTTGGTCGATCCTTGTCAGGGGAAAACTATCCTTCAGACAGGCCTTGTTCAGGTTGGTGAAGTCTATACAAGTACGGTCATCACCGTTTTTCTTCTTCACCACCACCGGGTTAGAGACCTGACTGATTCAAATTAATGAAGTCTTTTCCCAAGTGCAGGAGTGTCAAAGTAATAAATTACTCGATAAGACTGAGGTCGATCCACAGGAAGGTTAGTGAATAATACAAGACCATAACACATATATTACTGGAATAAAGATGATAGAAGAAATTATGTTGT
>JXTB01000618.1:137449-147889 GCA_002914805.1 Parasponia andersonii | reverse complement strand
TGAGTGCAGTCCAATTTATAATGTTGTCCATTTGAGACCCATTTCAAAATAATCTGGGCAGATCTTGTGAATTAGAATTAGTGAATAATTGAGTCTAGAATCCATGAGTTCAAGAATCGGATCAAAATCCCATGTAGTTTAGAATCTGCACCTATTTTACAAAACCTGCGTAGAAACAAATATTTAGCACAAATTAGAGGTAATTCTTGCTTTTATGCCTATGTCTACAAAAGTGCTTTAAATTAGGGAATTTAATGAAACTCTAAGTGTATAATGATGATCTAATCCCATAATAAATGTACACAATTAGACGTTCATCACACTCCCTAACCAGCTTATTACTAGTCCCTAGTAATTAAAGCGTTATCACTTAACAAAATTTCCTTCCAAAGTAATCATCACTTTTTCTCTCTTTGATTTATCCAAATAAACAAACTCTCAAATTTTAATGAATCAAATATTCTGAAGTTAAAATATTAATAAACCTTCCTTTTTGTGATCATAAAATAACACATAATCACGGGGCTTAATTGAAAAATATAATATAAGTTCTAATATTTCACCGAGGGTAGCTTCTTTGAGTATGGGGCAAATTTTTTTTCTTTTTTTTTGTTTTTGTTTTTTTTTTCTTTTTTTTTTAAACACAATACTATGAAAAATTCATCCTTAACCCATGTAGCGAGCTTTAAGCTAATGACTCCCAGACCAGTTGATCTCAAGGCATTAGGTGTTGAGACACCCCTACGAGCTTAATAACTCAGGTTACAGATGCATTTATGAAACAAGACAACCATAGATAGTGCAATGTCTAGTTTCCTTAAGCTTTCTCCTTTACTCTTGTAATGAGTTTTAGGCCAATAACTCCCAAGCCAGTTGGCCTTAGAGTATTAGGTGTTAAGACACCCCTTCGGGCTTAGTTGCTCGAGTCAAGGAGGCTACAAAACTAAACTTTTCTATGGTTTTTTTTTTCTTTATAATCATATGTACTTTTTTTCCTTTTTTTTTTTAATTATTAGTATTATTTTTTATTTTACCCCTGCCCTTAGTTGCTACTTTTTGATAAAATATAAGAACTTGAGTATCATAGTAGTTCAATTTGCAACCCACAATTAGATGTCAAAGTGTGCTTATGTGTGTGGGGAGGATGATTTATGAATATTTGCTAAATAAGTATATGAACATAATCTAAGAGTTTGTAAATTTGAATAATTCAAGAAGAAATGCATGATGAAACAATATTGGGAAATTTAAAAATCAAGACTAAGTGTTATATATCCGCTATGATGCGTCTCACGAGTAAACTTACTCCTTACTCTACCATCAATGACGTAGTTGCTATGTCTAATGGTTTTAATAACAGCAAAAAGATTTTTTTTTTATTTTTATTTTTTTTCTATTTTTTTTTTTGTGTTATCTATCCTTTCCCCCCAACCAGAATCAAACATTGTCCCAAATATCTTGAGTTAAATGAGAAAAGTACAGAAAACATTACCTGTGATATGAACTACTGAAAAACCTGAAAGATACATTAAGAAAATAAAATGCTATGAGAAAAACCATGGGACTAGAAAGTTTTACAGACTAAGAGACAGATCCAATCTGACCTTTTTTTCGACGTTCTTTGTTTGACCAGTCTAACTGAGTTATGGCTGGATCAACTTCTGGAACATAGATTTGCAATTGATCAATCAACTGCTCAGGAGTTATAGCAGAGATGAAGATTCGTCTTGAAGAGTCTGAAATAAACTTCTGTTCTACAACACAATCTAGAAAGGACAACAAGCCATCAAAGAAACCATTAATATTTAACAGGCCGATGGGTTTTTGGTAGATTTTCAGCTGAGACCAAGAAGCAATTTGAAAAATTTCTTCTAATGTTCCAATGCCCCCTAGTAAGGCAATAAAAGCATCAGAATGATCAAGCATCTTTTGTATTCATTCATGCATTGTTAACACTTTCAATTCTTCCCCAACTATTTTTCCAATGATGTTTCCTTCAGTAAAAGCTTTTAGGATGATTCCCAAAACTTGACTTCCTCCAATAAATACAGCTATTGACACACACCCAATTAACCCAAGACTACCTCCCCCATAAACTAAATGAATTTTTCTTTCAGCTAACACCTTACCAAGGTGATTTGCTACCTCTAGGAACTCTTTATCTTTCCCCGGACTGGATCCACAAAATACACAAATGTTTTTGATTTTATGAGATGAGAATCCGACCATTTAAACACTCCTCTTAAACTTATGAATGAGTTTGAGTTGAATGAAAATGGAGACAAGAAATGATGTATTTATAGAGATAGAAAAAAGTAATGTAATGATAGCACCTATAGGGGTAGGTCGGCTATTATCAAAAAAAAAAAAACTTTGAAAATTTTAACAAAATAACAAAAGAGCAAAGCATGTATATGTACAGGTAGTTGTGATTGTGCTCACACCTTCCTCTGGTTTTATGTCCAATAACGGCTTAAACGCCCTCTATGGGTCGAGGATTGGCTTCCCATCCAATTTTCTTATAAATTGACAAACAGGGTCTTTTAAAGTCAGATTCCCAAGACTATATCGCTCATACTCTTGTTGAAATTGGGGCCACAATTTGTGAATTACAATATGTACATCTCCACTAGGATACGTCTCAAGGGTTGATAGGAGATCATCTAATGACCCCTTACTCATGCCATCCTTAATAAAGTTTATTTTATCTTCACGATTTGTGGATACCATTCCTAAAGAGCGGCATTTTGTATTACAAGTCCATCGTGCACATTTATGACAAACTTTCATTCTTTTAGCATGACGTTTTTTTGCAAATGAGCTTTTACCATGACCAGGCATGTATGAAACAAATGAATTTAAAAACTCACCTGATAATCGTACCTTTGCTTCAATAATCCAACGGACATCTTCAGGAATGCCCATATGCATTAGTAATCTTAATCTTTCACACCTAGTAAGGTAAACTTTTAGCAGAGCATTTTGAGGAAGAGAAGGAAAGTATTTTTGCAATTTTGAAAGAGTGATATCCATCTTGAAGAATGAAATTGAAAGGAAGATGAAAGAAGTAAAAAAATGTTGTGAATTCTGATAAGAGAATGAAACTTTATGCACAATTTTTTTTTTCTTCAATTATTGTGGGAAACCGAAGAAACCGACTTAAAGGTCACAGAGTACCGTTATCTGCCACTTAACCTGGAAAGTAATGAAAGAAGCAAGCAAACACACTAAAAGTAACCTGCAAGATCAAACAAAGTTAAAAATAGAGAATTGAATATTTACAACAAATTATGATCACTGATGACATGGATCACTGAGGAAAAGGACTCCCTCTTGAAGAATTTGATTATCAAGAAATGGTTTAAGTCTTTGTCCATTCACTTTAAAAATATTACCATTTTTGGGATTTTCAATGTCAACAGCACCATAAGTATATACATGTCTTACAATGAAAGGTCCACTCCACCTTGATCTCAATTTTCTAGGAAATATGTGAAGTCGAGAATTATAAAGCAAGACCTTTTGACCAACAACAAATTTTTTTCTTGAAATTACATTATCATGAAAAATTTTGGTTCAAGCCTTATGAATTTTCGAATTCTCATATGCATCATTTCTCAATTCTTCAAGCTCATTTATTTGCAATTTTCGTAACTTACAAGCAACATCAAGATTTGAATTGAATGTTTTAATGGCCCAAAAAGCTTTGTGTTCAAGTTCCACAGGCAAATGACAAGGTTTTCCATAAACTATCCTATAGGGTGACATACCAAGTGAGGTTTTGAAAGCAATTCAATAAGCTCAAAGTGCATCACTAAGTCTCAAAGACCAATCTTTACGATTTGGGTTAACTGTTTTCTCCAAAATTTGTTTAATCTCCCTATTTGCAAGTTCTACTTGTCCATTTGTCTGAGGGTGATAAGGGGTAGAAACTTTGTGTGTGATTCCATATTTCTTCATTAATGACTCAAATAGCTTATTACAAAAATGTGTTCCCCCATCACTTATCATGGCTCGAGGAATTCCGAATCGACTCAAAATGTTTTCTTTAAAAAATTTAATCACTGTTTTATGGTCATTATTTCGACTTAGAATTGCCTCTACCCATTTTGATACATAATCAACGGCTACTAGAATGTACACAAAACTAAATGACGGTGGAAAAAGTCCCATAAAGTCAATACTCCAACAGTCAAAGATTTCTATCACCAAAATAGGATTTAAAGGCATCATGTGACGTTTTGAAATTGACCCTAATTTTTGACAATTTTCACAAGATTTGCAAAAAATATGAGTATCTTTGAACAAAGTTGGCCAATAAAATCCACACTGCAAGATTTTTGCAGCTGTCTTTTTTGACGAAAAGTGACCTCCACATGCTTCTGTATGACAAAAGTTTATGATACTGTTTACCTCATTATCTGGTATACATCTTCGAAAGATTTGATCAGGACAGTACTTGAACAGATATGGGTCATCCCAATAAAAGTTCTTCACTTCACTTAAAAACTTCTTTTTGTCTTGACTACTCCAATCAGATGGCATAGCTCCTGTTGCAAGAAAGTTAACAATGTTAGCAAACCAAGGTATTAAAGTGGCAGAGAATAAAGATTCATCAGGAAAATAATCATTGATAGGTGTGGTCCCAAAAGATGACTCCGTTGTTAGCCTTGATAGGTGGTCAGCGACAATATTTTCGGCGCCTTTCTTATCCTTGATTGTGATATCAAACTCCTGAAGCAATAAGATCCACCGTATCAATCTTGGCTTAGAATCTTTCTTTGAGAGAAGATATTTTGATGCTGCATGATCACTAAAGACAATTACTGGTGAACCAACAAGATAAGAACGAAATTTTTCTAAAGCGAATACTACTACAAGTAATTCTTTTTCGGTGGTTGAATAATTTATTGAGCATCATTTAAAGTCTTACTTGCATAGTAAATCACATGTGGCTTACCATCTTTTCGTTGTCCCAACACAGCACCAATAGCATAGTCACTTGCATCACACATTATTTCAAAAGNAAGACTACCTCCCCCATAAACTAAATGAATTTTTCTTTCAGCTAACACCTTACCAAGGTGATTTGCTACCTCTAGGAACTCTTTATCTTTCTCCGGACTGGATCCACAAAATACACAAATGTTTTTGATTTTATGAGATGAGGATCCGGCCATTTAAACACTCCTCTTAAACTTATGAATGAGTTTGAGTTGAATGAAAATGGAGACAAGAAATGATGTATTTATAGAGATAGAAAAAAGTAATGTAATGATAGCACCTATAGGGGTAGGTCGGCTATTATCAAAAAAAAAAAAACTTTGAAAATTTTAACAAAATAACAAAAGAGCAAAGCATGTATATGTACAGGTAGTTGTGATTGTGCTCACACCTTCCTCTGGTTTTATGTCCAATAACGGCTTAAACGCCCTCTATGGGTCGAGGATTGGCTTCCCATCCAATTTTCTTATAAATTGACAAACAGGGTCTTTTAAAGTCAGATTCCCAAGACTATATCGCTCATACTCTTGTTGAAATTGGGGCCACAATTTGTGAATTACAATATGTACATCTCCACTAGGATGCGTCTCAAGGGTTGATAGGAGATCATCTAATGACCCCTTACTCATGCCATCCTTAATAAAGTTTATTTTATCTTCACGATTTGTGGATACCATTCCTAAAGAGTGGCATTTTGTATTATAAGTCCATCGTGCACATTTATGACAAACTTTCATTCTTTTAGCATGACGTTTTTTTGCAAATGAGCTTTTACCATGACCAGGCATGTATGAAACAAATGAATTTAAAAACTCACCTGATAATCGTACCTTTGCTTCAATAATCCAACGGACATCTTCAGGAATGCCCATATGCATTAGTAATCTTAATCTTTCACACCTAGTAAGGTAAACTTTTAGCAGAGCATTTTGAGGAAGAGAAGGAAAGTATTTTTGCAATTTTGAAAGAGTGATATCCATCTTGAAGAATGAAATTGAAAGGAAGATGAAAGAAGTAAAAAAATGTTGTGAATTCTGATAAGAGAATGAAACTTTATGCACAATTTTTTTTTTCTTCAATTATTGTGGGAAACCGAAGAAACCGACTTAAAGGTCACAGAGTACCGTTATCTGCCACTTAACCTGGAAAGTAATGAAAGAAGCAAGCAAACACACTAAAAGTAACCTGCAAGATCAAACAAAGTTAAAAATAGAGAATTGAAGATTTACAACAAATTATGATCACTGATGACATGGATCACTGAGGAAAAGGACTCCCTCTTGAAGAATTTGATTATCAAGAAATGGTTTAAGTCTTTGTCCATTCACTTTAAAAATATTACCATTTTTGGGATTTTCAATGTCAACAGCACCATAAGTATATACATGTCTTACAATGAAAGGTCCACTCCACCTTGATCTCAATTTTCCAGGAAATATGTGAAGTCGAGAATTATAAAGCAAGACCTTTTGACCAACAACAAATTTTTTTCTTGAAATTATATTGTCATGAAAAATTTTGGTTCAAGCCTTATGAATTTTCGAATTCTCATATGCATCATTTCTCAATTCTTCAAGCTCATTTATTTGCAATTTTCGTAACTTACAAGCAACATCAAGATTTGAGTTGAATGTTTTAATGGCCCAAAAAGCTTTGTGTTCAAGTTCCACAGGCAAATGACAAGGTTTTCCATAAACTATCCTATAGGGTGACATACCAAGTGAGGTTTTGAAAGCAATTCAATAAGCTCAAAGTGCATCACTAAGTCTCAAAGACCAATCTTTACGATTTGGGTTAACTGTTTTCTCCAAAATTTGTTTAATCTCCCTATTTGCAAGTTCTACTTGTCCATTTGTCTGAGGGTGATAAGGGGTAGAAACTTTGTGTGTGATTCCATATTTCTTCATTAATGACTCAAATGGCTTATTACAAAAATGTGTTCCCCCATCACTTATCATGGCTCGAGGAATTCCGAATTGACTCAAAATGTTTTCTTTCAAAAATTTAATCACTGTTTTATGGTCATTATTTCGACTTAGAATTGCCTCTACCCATTTTGATACATAATCAACGGCTACTAGAATGTACACAAAACTAAATGACGGTGGAAAAGGTCCCATAAAGTCAATACTCCAATAGTCAAAGATTTCTATCACCAAAATAGGATTTAAAGGCATCATGTGACGTTTTGAAATTGACCCTAATTTTTGACAATTTTCACAAGATTTGCAAAAAATATGAGTATCTTTGAACAAAGTTGGCCAATAAAATCCACACTGCAAGATTTTTGCAGCTGTCTTTTTTGACGAAAAGTGACCTCCACATGCTTCTGTATGACAAAAGTTTATGATACTGTTTACCTCATTATCTGGTATACATCTTCGAAAGATTTGATCAGGACAGTACTTGAACAGATATGGGTCATCCCAATAAAAGTTCTTCACTTCACTTAAAAACTTCTTTTTGTCTTGACTACTCCAATCAGATGGCATAGCTCCTGTTGCAAGAAAGTTAACAATGTTAGCAAACCAAGGTATTAAAGTGGCAGAGAATAAAGATTCATCAGGAAAATAATCATTGATAGGTGTGGTCCCAAAAGATGACTCCGTTGTTAGCCTTGATAGGTGGTCAGCGACAATATTTTCGGCGCCTTTCTTATCCTTGATTGTGATATCAAACTCCTGAAGCAATAAGATCCACCGTATCAATCTTGGCTTAGAATCTTTCTTTGAGAGAAGATATTTTGATGCTGCATGATCACTAAAGACAATTACTGGTGAACCAACAAGATAAGAACGAAATTTTTCTAAAGCGAATACTACTACAAGTAATTCTTTTTCGGTGGTTGAATAATTTATTGAGCATCATTTAAAGTCTTACTTGCATAGTAAATCACATGTGGCTTACCATCTTTTCGTTGTCCCAACACAGCACCAATAGCATAGTCACTTGCATCACACATTATTTCAAAAGNAGAGTCATGATTGATTTGACTTGATCCATGGGTTGGCCTCCAGAGGATCCTGCATGTGAATTAAATTGTCCCTTGGGGTTTTGCTGTGGTTGAGAGGGAAACTTACCTTTCTCTTGTATTTGGAGAGCAGATGCAAATTTTGCAAGAGTATCTTTCAAATCCGCCATAGTTTGGGCATTTTGAGTATTGATAGACTCTTGCTTTTCAATGAATGAATGCAATGTTTCTTCAAAATTTTTCCTAGGAGGAGGTATGTAAGGTGCATAACCTTGAGGATTTTGAAAGTTTTGTTGTGCATGAAATGATGGTTGTGAAGATTGTGCATGATTATCATTCCTCCAACTAAAATTTGGGTGATTTCTCCAACCGGGATTATATGTTTGAGAATATGGATTAGGATTTGGTCTTTTGAGTGTGTTTAAAACATTAACTTGTTTATGAAGACATTCCTTAAAAGAAGGCAAAGTTGGACAGTCATTAGTAGAGTGATCATTAGTTTCACAAATATGACACACAATTTCTTGCACAGATTTCACTTGACCACTCTTTTTCATTTCAAGTGCCTCGACTTTTCTAGCTAAGGATGCAAGTTTGGCTTGGCACTCGTGATCTTCCCTAAGGTTATACATGCCTCCACTAGATATAGAGGGTTGAGTTTTGGTAGGTGCCTCACAAGTTCCCACAGTGTTCCAATTTTGTGCATTTTCAGCTAGTAAGTCTAAGTATTCAATTGTCTCATTGGGATCTTTATCTTCAAAAGTACCATTACACATCATTTCGACCATTTGCCTATCTCTAGGTGTTAATCCCTCATAAAAATATGACACTAACCTCCACGTTTCAAAACCATGGTGAGGACAAGTATTAAGTAATTCCTTATACCTATCCCAACACTGGTAAAATGTTTCCCCTTGTTTTTGAGTGAAAGTGGTGATTTGTCTTTTGAAAGAATTTGTTCGGTGAGGAGGAAAAAACTTTTTTAAAAACTATTGTTGCATTTCATCCCAAGAACCAATGGAACCCGACCTAAAATTTTGTAGCCATGTTTTAGCTTTATCTTTTGATGAAAAAGGAAAAAGCTTAAGTCTAATAGTGTTCATGCTACAATTTTGGTCATTATAAGTATTACACACCTCTTCAAATTCCCTTAAATGTAAATATGGATTTTCTGAATCTAAACCATGAAAAGTTGGTAAAAGTTGAATGATACCGGGCTTGAAATTGAAATGAGATGCATCAGGAGGAAAAACTAAACATGAGGGTGCACCTATTCTTGTGGGATTCATGTGGTCTCTTAGTGTCCTAGGTCTATCTTGGTCATTATGTACAGAATGATTATCTCCTTGGTCAATTGGATTTTCGGCCATATTTTCAAGAGAAAATAAAGGCTTCCTAATAAGTCTACCAATTGATGAGCGTGACCAAACTTTCATAAAAATGAAAAAAGGATATTTTTGTTTTATAACTAAGAAAGAAAATGAAGAAGGAAAGAGATGAGAAGAAAATTAAAAGAAAAATAAATGAAATTATGGCTTGTAGAATAAATTTTACCTCCCCGGCAACGGCGCCAAAAACTTGACTGATTCAAATTAATGAAGTCTTTTCCCAAGTGCAGGAGTGTCAAAGTAATAAATTATTCGGTAAGACCGAGGTCGATCCACAGGAAGGTTAGTGAATAATACAAGACCATAACACATATATTACTGGAATAAAGATGATAGAAGAAATTATGCTGTAGGATAATTATGACAATATAAAAAAAAAGTGACAAAAATATAACAATATAAAGTTGCAAAATTAAACAGTTGCTAAGATTAGGGGATCCACACTTGGGTACATCAAATAAGTATAACCTAAGATCTTTTATCACTCGATTGGAATCTACACACAACGCAGGTTCCAATCGGAAGATTAATCATTAAAGGTTCATTATTAGTTATTTATATGATTAGATTATTTTCCTTAATTACCTTCTTTGATAACGCCAACACTTGCAAATGTGGTCAAGCATTCATGGTGCCACCTTATGTCTCTAACAATTCAAAATTCCTTCCTAGCACAATCGATACAAAAGGAATTAAGTATTTATTGTGCCAAAGGTTGACTACAATGAATCAAAACCCACCACTTAACAAGGAGGGTATTAAGATTGATTAAGAAAATTAAATAGCACATATATAACAATAATTAAAGGATATAAACAATGAAGTCTACCTAAAATTTAGATTATACCTATCTTTCCCCCAAGAGATTCACCCTTTCACCTTAGCAATATGCAAGATTAAGTAAACATGATGAGGAAGAATAACAAGTATGAAAACAATATGAACATAACTATAAACATAAAACTTTTACTACTGTGAAGGAAAAGCAAGATTAAAATATCATGAATAACAAGAGGAGAATAAAAGAGAGTGATCTAGTTTACAAAACCAAGATGCCTCCTAAGCCTAGCTTAAGCA
>JXTB01000618.1:115504-135058 GCA_002914805.1 Parasponia andersonii | reverse complement strand
TACAAAAGTGCTTTAAATTAGGGAATTTAATGAAACTCTAAGTGTATAATGATGATCTAATCCCATAATAAATGTACACAATTAGACGTTCATCAGTACATCTCCTCCGGACTGGCTGCCGCGTGCTGACCGTTTCCTCCTTAGAAGGGTCATTGTCGCCCCATCATTGTCACTGTCGGACGAAAGGACGACCCTGCCCGTCTTCTCCCCCTGGCCCTCTTCCTCATTTGACAAGCCGACCTCGCGTTGCCACTTTGTAGGGACCGGAGGAGGGGAGGAGAGTCTGGATTTCAGTCTCGGAACTCCCCCACTGAGCTCAGCGATCTCTCCACCGAGGCTAACGGCGCTTGATTTCGAACCGGAGTCAGGGGTGGGGGAGATCGCTGCTGCAGACCCCCCAGTCAGACTTGGCATCGTCGCGTCCCTGCGCATGATCAGAAGGGCAGATGGTCCCCCGGGTGGAGATCCGCCAGCGTCGGAGCGGGGAACCGCTGATTCCGCTCCTCCCGAATGCACCACGAGGCGCCGGCCAGCGGACGTCTTGGCTTGAGCTTTTGATGCCATGGCTCTCCCTTTGATGGGAGAGGGACCGGCTGATGGGCCTATCTCAGAGCCTGTGAAAAATAAACAACGAGATTAGTCTGCGGTCGCAGCCCGACCTACAAAGATTTAAAAATAGACTTACCCCTAACCCTTTTGGGGGCAACGTTTTCTTCCTCGCGGAGCCTGACGCACTCCGCAGCCATAAGCCTCACGGCCTCCTCGAGTTCGTGATTTGATGGTGCTACCAGATCATTGGTGCCCGCCAGCTGGCTTGAAGCCACAACCTGCCGACTCACCATGGTGATCCGGTCGCTTTCGTCCCGGCGAAATTGGTTCAGGGTGGAGGCGTCGAGTCGACTCCTCAGGTGCTTGGTGACGACCCAGGTATCCAAAGGAAAGGGGAGGTATGAGACCATCCTGGGCATCAGGTTCATCGTCAGGGGGTTGAGGACGGCTTGAATGTGCCAACATTCCCCCGGGGAGCTGAAGATTACGATCCCCTCCAGGCTTTTGAGCCGCCCAGCCGACAGGTGCAGCTCAAACCTGCTTTCTTCTACTGAGGCTTCACAGGGCAAAGTAACAAGAGCAATAATATCAGAGAGGACTCAGACCCAAAGATCATGGTCTGATACTTACTCTGCAGGAAGACTAAGGGGACTTGGAAATGCTCTCCGTTCACCAAAGGGGAGCACCACGCCCCTCCAACGGCATAAAGCCTGGCGTGAGAGTCCCACTGTTTGTCTGACCGCAGCAGCCCCCAAAAGATATGGCGCCCAGGCAGCGGCTGGAGATAGAAGGTGGGGTAGGAGCCCTTCTTTAGGATGAGAATGAGTTTATAAGCATAAAAGACCACCTCCAGGTCGATATGCATGTTGCAGATAACTGACAGGGCAGAAAGTCCCATCAGAATAATAATCCCGTTCGCATTCAGTTCCATCGGATGGATTCCCGTCAAGGCAAAAAATTGATGGATTAGGGGAGGAAGAGGGAATCGCAGGCAGTCCAGATGCTTCCTGCCCAAGACGATGGAACCCTAGGGGGCGCAGAGGCAAAGGTACCAGTCTGCAGGACCTTTAACTCGTTGAAGTGTCACTCCTCCGGGGAGGCAGAGCTGCCTCCTCAGTGAGTCTAATTCTGAATCCATAACAGGTTGCAACTCCTGATTTTGATTCGAAGCCATTGTTCCGAAAAACGACTGGAAGAGTAAGAGTCTTTAGAGAAGAAGGAAGCAGAAACCCTGAGATGTTATGAGGTTGGGGCGATTGAAAATTTTGGTAAAATGGCAAATGAACACAGTTGCGGTTTTTTAAAGGGGAGAAGCCGAAAAGTTTTTCTGAAGGAGGAGAGAATAAAAGAAACCGAGTAGTCAGAACTTCAAAATTCAAAAAGATCTCGTGATGAGAGATGGCTTATCTTTGCATCAGGAAGAGGGAACCACGTGCGTCTCCCAGAATTGGAGAAGCGAAGAGACAATTTCCCCACTTGATAGACACGACTCCATCAAGTAGGGAAATGGGGGCAGTTGTGGGACCCGTTCCAGAACCTTGTGCCATGAGGAAGGCCACGCGGATCGCAGGTGATTTCACAATCGGCCATTGGGCCGTCCGAGGTTAGGGCCGAATCCGTCACTGACCCCAGACGGTTCGGCCCAGTCAGACCCTAACCTCGACAGCTGGGGGTCGGAAGCCCCAAGGGTCTGCCATCTGGGAACGGCGGCCCTTACCTCAACAGTCGGAAGGGTCAGAAGCCCCAAGGGTCCTCAGACTGAATATAATAGAAAGCAACCCATGGTTCCAGACCCAGACAGTGCATTTAATACGATCCTGGGTAGGTGTGTGTGACAGGGACAAGCCGTCCTGACAGAACGACGATTTGCCCAAATCTTACTCCTGACAGCTTGAGGCCGTAGGAGGCGGCGAAAATCAGGCCACGGTAGCACAGAGGAGATGACAGAAATCTCGGCCCATGACCGTTGAAAAAGATCTTGAGGTGAAAGGTACTTATTCCGGAGATTGAGAACCATGCGGTTCACTATCTCAGGGCTACGTATAAAAAAGCCATGCGTTCCCGAGAGGGGCATATACGCTTAAAAAAAAACTGATATATATAAAAAAGTTTGTGAACAAAAAAGATAGAGAGATATATTCATACTGAAATATTTTCCTTGCTACCCAACAAAAAGATAAACCACTGACTTAAGTATCAGAGAGTCTTTGCAGGTGGCCACCCCCGCCTCTCCGATCTTGCTTGGAGTTCCGAGAGCTTTGAGACAGCAAGGACACGTGGACAGTTGGAGAATACAGCGTCAGCAGTTCGAGACACATGGATGGCTGGTGAGAAACCGCTCCAATAGTTCCCTAGGAATTTATGAACCGACTTAGCTTATAAAGGCCAAAAAAAAAAAAAAAAAAACTCAAACCCACCGACTCATTTCATCTACTTAAGTAAAAGAGTTATATATCTTCTTCTAAGAAAAATTCAAATCAAGTTACGGTTTCTTTTTCACCAACGAACCCTTCACTAAGAATCCCTTTACCCATATATTAATTATCCACTATCTAATTCCTTGGTTAAAATCAAGTCATTATGCTCCAAAGTGAGTACGTTTCTTTGTGTTTTTAAATAAATAAAAAAACATATCTAGTGTACATCTGATGAGAATCATTTGATAATTATATTAATTGTAGCTTTATTCTTAAGCCAAAGTGTTTAGTATTACATATAATTATTGTTTCATTCTCGTTGCCTTTAGTTATATACATAAAGATTCAAGGATGTGGCTATGGAGTAGAAGTAAGAGTAATTCTTGTTAATTTGGTTATAGAGGATTACAACCTGGTATCTATTAATATTGAACGATTTTGTTTGATACTATAAACGAAACTTGTGAAAACTATTAATTTTAAATCTTGTATTATCTTTAGCTACAAAATATATATATCTCTTTAGTTTCCATTATAATTAATCGCATCAGGTATACTCTTATTCACCTGAGTACCTAGTTGTAAATATTGAGAAACTCTTAAAATTTCTTAAGTGTAATTATTAGTAATTTCTAATGATTCTTGTTGATGTAATATTTCCATTTACATTAATTTCCATAAGCACTATTAATAAATGTTTCACTTTCATGTTTAAGTGCTTTAGAATTGAGAAATATATATGAAACTAAAATCAGACTTTCTTTTTATAATCTATGAATATGAAATACGAGCTAAAAAGTTCCTAGTAGCCTAAGTTGAAGTGAAAACATGTCATTGATAATTTTAATAGCTATTTCTTGATAAGATATAATTGGAAATGGAATGATATAATTAGGGTCCAAACACATCAAGCTTCTTGGAAGATAGAGAAATCTACTTTTCACTCTCTTTATCATTAAAGTCTAAAGGTAAGTGAAAATTCCATTACAGCATCACAAGAACTTACGTATATGATTGTATATATTAAAGGTGATATATCTGTGATATTGACTTTTGATATTCTAAAGTTGTTCATATTATTTTTATGAGACATGTCATGTTTGTATGCACAAAATCATTATTTACAGGTTATGATTTTAATAAAGAGTCTTATACCCTAAATGTTATTTATTTTAAAGAGGGATATGATCCTTTTCTTGCTGATCTAGTAGGTAAATGTCGTGAGATCCCTTGAGGTTAACTCCAAGACAGGGTGAACCAAACAAGAGGGAGGTCAAATCCCCTGAGGTTAATTCCCAGACAGGGTAAGCCTCAAATAATATGTATTAAGAGGATACCTGCTATGTCACTGAGTTAGGAACTATATAAAGAAGGGGGCCCAAACATGATTTGAATATTAATGTTTTCTAAGGAAATTAAGGGTCTAAAGATTAATAACTTTTATATATAAATTGTTCATAGGCATGCATGGATTTCCATTTACTGAGTCATTGCTCATTTAGTTCTTGTGATGTAGATGATCAGAACTAGGAATAATGTTGGCTGAGCTGTTTCCACTCCAATGTGTTCATATGCCAGTTTTGAACTGAAGAAGGATTTTTTTAAAAACTCTTGTACATATTTTTACTACATATGTGTATGTAGTAATCCTGAGGGAGTTGTGAATAGTATTAGACTGTGTTTTGTATTGTACAAAATGTATATGTCACTGCAGTGTAAAATAGGTGTATTGCAGATGTTTTTAGATCCAAATAGAAAAATTTAAATTTATCCTCTACTTTCCGCTTTCGCAAGGTCAATGAAAGTAATATAACACAGTTTAGCTTTTCTACGTATAAGTGAGCATATTTCTATGTAGTATAGCTAGGGGGTGTTACACCGAGTCTCATAAAATCAAATCCACTAATAATCAAAACAGGGTCATATTACACAAGATGGAATTACACAAAAAAATATGAACTACCTTTCTAATCTTGATGTAGCCTCTTGCTAATCCGCCTTAGTTGATGAAGATCCGAAGTACGCTGAGCTCCGAATTCATTAGACTCCCCTTAACTCATATGACTGAGAGTCCCTCTCAGCAGTTGCTGCCGGAACTCCCTTTGAGCATGAGCATGACAAGAAAATCCCTCTTGTGGTTGAGCCAACAAACCTTTACCAACAAGCAAGAATTCTAGCAAAGATAAGCTAGCTAAGTCAATTGTGATGCCAATACTACTTGTTCAAAGTGAAATGGAGCATGATTAGCCTGCAAATAAAATGTGACTGAAAAGCATTCAATTATTCGAAGAGATATTAAACACCATTCTTTGACAAGTAGGAGAAAGGCCACTCTCAAATATCCAAATTAAACAGGTGGCAAGGAAACTTAGCATCGTCAAAGATATGCGAGCTCAAACAAGCAAAGATAGTAGCAAAGAAAAGAAAATAGAGAAATATGGCATCAGAGAGTTTGTGCACAATGGGTGCTGTGAGTGAGCACACTAGAATTATAGACAGTAAACAAAACAAAGATGAAAATGAAGTGTCAAATAGTGTATTTACACGATGACAAATGAATGTAGGCAAATTGAGATAACAAGAATGAGAGTAAGCATATGGTTAAATGAACACAAGATTAAAGCAGTGTATGCATAAGTAAAAGTGAGAGTACGCACAAAATAAAACAAAAATGAGGATTTAAGACAGATATGAAACAAGACAACAACCAAAATATATAATATAGGAAAAATGAGTACAATGCAAAGTGAAGTGAGCACACAAATTGTCACAACCGAAATCCAAGACTATGACTTTTAGTAATTTTAAGTGAAAGAAGTGATAAATCGTAGTTTATAAAATTTCTAAAAAATTTAAATACTTGAAATTTAAGTTTTTGACCTCAAAAGTAAGTAAATTACAAGATTAGACAAATTTGATAACCATGTTATTATCTACCAATTTTATATTTCCAAGAAATTCTTCATTTTAAGTTTAGCAAAAATCCTAATTAACTAGTTTAAAAACTTTTATTATTTCATGAAGTTTAATGAAACAATTCTATTTAAAACGCTAAGCCCAATGCTCAAATAATTTAACTAGAATTATTTTATTTTCTAAGTACTCAATTTAATAACGAAATTCATCCTCATACATTTGCTTAGTAAATATATTACTATTGGCTAAATAAATTTTGACTTAAAAAAGGAAAATTAATACAGAGTACAAACCCACTAATGAAGAGGATTGGAACTACAAGTATATACCAAGTATGCTTGCCAAGCTACCAGAATAATTACCACAAAATAAATCAACACCTGAAAAAGGGAGGAAGTAGGAGGTGAGCACGTGAATTCTCTATAGAAATTCAATTATTTTTTGGAATGGATGCAATTTTACCAAACCTGCATGGCTAATTTCTTCTCCAAAATTCATTTATAAACCAAGTTTATAAAACAATTGGTATCCAGAATAATCACAAATTCAAAACTAAAGCCAGAAATCGTAAGATTGTATATATCATAAATCAACCTATCCCATGAGCTCACACCCTCCCATCACAAACTAGAGTAACTCGTACTATGTGTACTAGTACTCTCTACCTGATATCTATCCTAGAAAATCGGAGGGACACCCATATGTCTAAGCCTACCGAACCGAAAGAGCAGTTGAATGCCTACATCTACCGAACAAGAGTAATCAAAAAAACCCCGCACGAGTTTACGGGCTCTTACCGAGTCCACCTCCTACAACATCACGATGCCTAAGATATATCTAATGTATGATCCTATGGTATGTACAACATATAACACAGTATACGTAATAACCATGCAGAATATAACCAAACAATATTTTAAAACTCCACTTATTATTATTTTAGAATTTACTGTACCTTGGGTATGAAATCTGCTAAATCACCCCAAGATCACGATTTTATAAATATATATAGAAGTCACACTGTCCAATTCCGAAATAATCCAAGATTTTCCAATAGTTCATTAAAATATTATTTAATTCACGATTTTTCACAAAATAGTCATAATGCAAATTTTAAATTAAATCATATATAAAACTAGGTAATTGAATCCCTACCTCAATTAAGTGTCCAAATAGTGCTACCGACGTCATTTGGTTGTCGTTTGGAAGGTTAGGCATATTTTTGAATCTTTGATTGATAGGTTTGAAAACTCAATTTTCAATTAGAGCTTTAGATCATGAAACAGACTTCACCACTGAATTCAGAGCACCCAAAAATGCTAGGTTAGACCATATAGTTTGACTGATTCAGAGCAACTATAGCATACAAACGAGACGATTTAAGCCGTTAGATTTAGATTTTCTTGTCCGTCATCATATATAGGCAATATATATGTCAAAATTTTTATTTTCATGAGTACATCACATATATGAGGTTTATTTTACGATCTAATGGTCAGATTGAAAAATTGAAATATAAAACTAAAATAACTCAAAATTGACAAAAATTACAAAATTCAATCCGAGCAATATTGAGTCAAGATATATATACCATGTTGAAGATCGTGATAACATGAGTGGAATGGGACCAGTTTCACAGCCCAAGGTAGCCTAAATTCACGGCGGTGAGCAAAAGAACCCGCGGCCTCCATCTACAATTTTCGGCGTTATCGAGCCCCAGTGAGGCCGAGAATAGCGGCGGAGCTTCGTCTGAGCTCGGTGATCTGATCTAGGCAGTCATAGGTGGCTGTCGTTGGCCGGAGTGCATCCATCGGTGGTGAACCTGAGCTACTCGCATTGGCTGGAGGAGAAAATGAAATTGTCGAGAGGGAAGAGAGAGAAAAAGCTGAGAGAAAAGAGGGAGAAAGAGAGGGTGAAATGTAAGGGTCACTAAATGGGCACCATTAAGCTTTTAATATTATGTTTTTCCACATCTTTTAAAAATCCTTTTAGTTTAGTCCCTAAAAATTTGCGAAATGGCCCCAATTCCCAATGTTTTTTTATTTCAATAAAATTCAAAACTTTTGTTTAAAAAATCCTTGTCATTTTACTCTGAAAATTACTAAATTGACTAAATTGCCCTTTTTAAAAATTAGGTTTTCAATCATTTCCTCCTTAAAAGAATTTCGTCCTGAAATTCAAATACATAGTAAAGTATGTGTAAAATAGCAAGACATAATAGCTCGATGGTGTGCGAATGTTTGAGCACATAGTCTGTAAGTACCAAACCAAATAGTAGGTAAATTATAAAGTGTATAACATACACTTCGTGCCTGGTGTTAGAATTCTGCTGATAGGCTAATGCCACACCATAACATATGATAAAAATACACACAAAGAGACATTGAATCGCTAGATGTCTTACTAGTAGGTACAAGGTCACGACACAAGTTATTTGAAAACAATGACCCCAAGCCATTCAGTATTCACAGAAGTAGTGACGACAATTAAGAATAAAAGTCTAAAACACAAGATTTTTATAATTAAAACAGTGACTATTAGGCACCAATACAGTCTAGTAGATCAAATGTCAAGTATGTACAATACCATCCTTGGTTCGTACCAAATCAATAACATACTATTACTATTCCATTTGCTTGCAGCTAAACTTAGTCCCAAATAATCATTGAGTCTAAAAATTGTAACAAGATTCTCATCCACACAAGATAGTACTCAACAAAGTTTCAAATAGAAATAGATATACTCATGTCGCACCACACGTAAGATAGATACATTCAGATATCAGAAATGACAATAAAGGCATAATGACATAAGTTATTTACCGTCTCTCATAACAAGTGAGAAACAACCATGCACACAACCATTTCTGATCAAGAATAAGACTAGAATTACCATAATAGGAGATTTTTAACACATAAGAATATAGAATAACAAATATCAATAGGTAAACCACTCTTGTCCAAGCATACAAAATACAAGTATCCACATAACAAATTTAGTCCAAAGACTTTCCAAGTTTTTTACCCAAGGTAATATCACATGGTATTTGTTGGAATAATTTCCTATAAAGCAGTTTATTATTTAGACATTATAAACAATATTTATTGGATTACTTATTATCTATTTGTTATTAATAAATTCCATGTTATGAATTTCTATTTCACTTATGTCCCGTTGATATACATGTAATGTGTATGTTTATCTTATGCAAACATCTAAAAGATTCCAAGACATGAAATGAGTAATAAAGAATTATTCGTATGATGAGTTCATATGTGAGAGATATTATATTCTTTATTTCATTATGTCTAAATTAAATTATTCGCATTCTGCATATTGAAGATGGAATACTTTACTATGCCATAGAATGTAGTGTTGTATATTAAATTAATGAAGTTTCTAATTATCAAAGTGAGTCTTCAGATAGAAACACTAGTATGTTATAAGAAAGTTATAATAGCATCGAGCAGGACCTAGTTAATTAGAATTTGAGGTTAAGTACCGTAACTCAAATTTCTAATTTTACTAATCTAGAACTATTGTAGAAGACCTTAATCCTAGTGATTAATGAACTTACTTTCATGTGTTTTGTCTTTTTGAGTTATTAAAGTACTTGGATAATATAAACCAGAGCCCTGGTATTCACTATGTGAATTTGACTGTGTTGGTATAAGTAGATACAAATACCATAATTAACTATTATCTATTAGATGAAAAATGGCAACTCAAAGGTAAATATGTACTAGAGGGGTAATACGGTAATTTCACCCTACTAGTACGGTATTGTATTGGGGGTATGTCTACAGGTATAGTATATGCTAAATGGATCAAGCTAATTAATTGTTAATAAGTTTCGCAGAAAAATAAATGACATTTAGTCCAAGAGTTCAGTATTGGGCTTATAGTGGTGTGCCCCAATATTAATGGACAAGACCCAATCATAATTAAGAGATAATTATGATATTGGGTATATGGTCTATTGGAGCTTGGGCTTTATGGATCCATCTGGTCCCTATCTAGCTCAAATTAAAGCCCAATAGTTATTTGATAATCAGTTGAACCCAACAAGCCCAATAAGCTCATTAGGGTTTACTAATCTCTCTTTAGTTAAGAGAAAAGTTCTCTAGCATATATATACAAGTGTTATACGTGAAACACTGACACACAGGAAGAGAGTGTCACACGCATAATAGAGAGAGAGAGCAGAGAAAATCAGTCACCACTAGGGATTCACTGTCCTTGGTGTTTCGACTATCCCGGAGAAATCAGTTCGAGGAGATTGTCTTCTTGTTCATCTGCAGATCTCTTTGTTGGGAATCAAGAAATGACTACCTACTGGATCAATCAAATGGCTTTCGGGAATAGACGGGAAGACGAGAAGGTTGTGGAGTGAATCCGGGTATTGTTCTTGTCTAGATCAAGAGTTAATTTATGTTAGATCACGATCCGAAATGTTTTATAAAAGAAAAATTTTAAACGACCAATTCCACTGCGTTTCTTGATTTTACAATACTATAGTATTCTTGAAAATGATTTTATGAAAATATTTTCCAGAAATTTATTCCAGCTAACACCAGCAATATTAACTTATACCATAATTAAACATAGAGACTCTCCAAGTCTCTTTGCCCAACATAAGATTATAATAACAATCCAAAATCGTCAATCACCTCCAAGGACTCTCTAAGTCTTTGGTATAGAAGGAAGTGATATAGAAATGACTCAATGCCCAATATGCAAATAAAATTGTCAACAACACTACAATGCCCCAGAAATAAAGTTCTAATAGAATAGGTTGTCTATGTAGCGACACCTGTCTCCCATCTAACATCATTTTGTTTTCTCAATTTTAAACAAATTTTTGAAAAATAATTTTGCAAACTTGCGACACAAAATCAGGAGCATATAGGAATAGTACACCAATTCACAATAAGGTCTCACCTTGGCTATGGGTAAATCAAATTTAAACTTCAAGTATTCCCTTTGTAAATATAATAACAAGAGTCCAACAACTCCTAAAAGAATTCTTGAGACTGAAAGTATTATTTATTTATTCCAAACATACTACTATTATATGTCAAATCGAAGAGCTTGATGAGACGAAAACACTACTGTAAAAATCAGCCCAATCGAAGTCCGAATGAGTTATCAGAAATTTGCTGTCATAACTGAGTCAACTCACCGAGTTAAGCCAAGTCAGAGTCGTTTGACCAAGCCGTCATAGCCATTGACTGAGCTGTTAGAGCCATTGACCAAGCCTTCATAGCCATTGGACTGCGTTATTAACTACACCGTTAAAGCTGTTGACCCGATTATTGACCAATGTTGACCATTGACCGAGTGTTGACTTTGACAAGTCGATATACAAGTCAATCTTAAGGTTTTTCAATGTTCCGGATCTATCTGTGCAATTGAAATTTCAAAAAGCTCACTTTGTTAAGAGTTATGGCTACTGGCAGTTTAAAATCCCTTCAAGTTCCACCACTTTAAGGCAATAACTTTGATAATTGGACTATCAAAATGAAAGTCCTCCTTGGAGCACATGATGTTTGGGAAGTAATAGAGAAAGGCTACAAAGAGCCAAGAGATGAGGCAACACTATCTTCAACACAGAAGGATAGTTTAAAAGATTTAAGAAACAGAGACAAAAAATATCTCTTCCTCATCTACTAGGCCTTAAATGATGATGGGTTTGAGAAAATCTCAAGTGCAACCTCTACTAAAGAAGTATGGAAAAAACTTCAAATTTCATATATGGGAGAAGAAAAGGTTAAAAAGGTCTGTCTTCAAACTCTAAGAGGAGAGTTTGATTTACTACACATAACGAAGACTGAGTCAGTTTCTATCTACTTTTCAAGAGTTTTAGCCGTTTCGAATCAAATGAAGCAAATTGGTGAGAAACTTCAAAGTGTTACAATCATGAAAAAGATTCTTTGATCATTTGATCCAAAGTTCGAGCATATTGTTACTATCATCGAAGAAACTAAAATTTTTGGAGCCATGACGATAGACCAACTCTTTGGTTCTCTACAAGCTCACGAGAAAAAGAAAAAGAAGAAGCCAAATTTTGACTAGCTTCTGAAGACACAACTTACAGAGAAAAAAGATAGCCAATGTAGCGAAAGAAGTCAATATGGTCGTGGTAGAGGACAAGCCCGAGGACAAGGACGTGGTACAAGTCGAGGTCATAGATGAGGTTTGAATTCCAACAACAACTACAATTACCATATCAACAATTTCGAAAGAAGAGAAAGCTCTACAAGAGGTCGTGGTAGAGATTGAATGAACTCAAGGCCTGAGAAGTCTCAAGTTGATGGTTTCAATTGTCACAAATTTGGCCATTATGCTAGAGAGTGTAGAGTACCCAATAGCAGAATTGAAGAGAAAGTCAATTACGTTGAAGAGAAAAGAGAAGAAAATGGCACCGTGCTACTAGCATATAACGACAATAGTAGAGGATAAGACAACACATGGTATCTTGACACCGGTGCTAGCAATCATATGTGTAGGCATCGATCAATGTTCGTGGAGCATGATGAATCAATGAGTGGGAGTGTTTCTTTCGGTGATGATTCAAAAGTAGCGGTAAAAGGAAAAGTTAAAATTCTTATCCGCTTAAAATATAGAGGGTATCAATTTATTTCAAATGTTTATTATGTACCCACAGTAAAAACAAACATTTTGAGTTTGGGACAACACTTAGAGAAAGGCTATGATATTCACTTGAAAGATTAGTCTTTCTATAAGAGATAACAATATGAACTTGATTGCTAAGTTGCGTATGACAAGAAATAGAATGCTTTTATTGAACATTCAAAATGATATGACAAAATATCTCAAAGCATGTTACAAGGATTTGTCATGGCTATGGCATTTAGAGAGGCATGCCATGCATCAATCATCCTGATCAACTTTGTGAAAGATGCTTACTCGGGAAGCAATTCAAGAAAAGTTTTCCAAAAGAGTCGAATTCAAGAGCCCAAAAGTCACTAGAGCTCATGCATACAGATGTGTGCGGTCCTATCAAACCAAGTTCTTTCAGTAAGAGCAATTACTTCTTGCTCTTTATTGATGATTTCTCAATAAAGACTTGGGTTTATTTCTTGAAGTAAAAGTCTGAAGTCATTGAAGCTTTCAAGAAGTTCAAGGCTGTCGTAGAGAAAGAAAGCAGTCTTTAGATCAAAGCCATGAGATCTGATAGAGGAGGAGAATACACTTCAAAAGAGTTCCAAGAATCTGCGAAGCAAATGGAATTCGATGAACTTTAACCATTATAAGATCCCCTCAACAGAATGGTGTGGCAGAAAGGAAAAATCAGACCATCTTCAGTATAGCTCAAAGCATGCTGAAATTAAGAGATTACCCAAAGAGTTTGGGCAAAAGCTGTTACATGTGCAGTTTACTTGTCCAATCGATCTCACAAGAAGCATGGAGTGGAAGGAATCCTGAGATCTCCTAGTTAAGAGTCTTTAGAAGTATAGCCCATGTGCATATGCCAGACGAACATAGAACCAAGCTTGATGATAAAAGCGGGAAGTTTATTTTCATCAGCTATGACACAAAATCCAAAGGAAATAAGTTATACAATCCTAACAATGGAAAATTAATCATCAGTCGAGATGTAATATTCGATGAAGAAGGTGAATGAGACTTTAGTTCTCAAACAAATGACTGCAATTTCTTTCCGAAATTTGAAGATGTAGAAAGAATAGTAGAGCAAGCAAGAGAAGTCCATCACTAGGCTATTACTTCACTTTCCTCACCAACATCATCCACTCATAAAGATTCACCTCTATCTTTCTTAACTAAGAGGCATGAAGAATGTACAAGAAGTCTTGAAGATCTATATGAGGTGATCCATAGACTCAAAAACCTCACTTTATTTTGCCTATTTGTTGATTGTGAACTGGTGAACTTCCAAGAGGCTGTACAAGATAAAAAAATAGAGGAATGCGATGGGTGAAGATGTCAAAGCCATAAAGAAGAATGACACTTGGGAACTATCCACTCTTCCTAAAGGTCATAAAGCTATTGGTGTAAAATGGGTGTACAAGGTGAATACGAATGCCAATGGAGAGGTAGAAAGATATAAAGCAAGGCTAGTCGCGAAAGGCTGTAGTCAAAGAGCTGACATTGACTACAACGAGGTATTCACTCTTGTTACACGATTGGAAACTATAAGAATAATAATTTCTCTTACTGCTCAAAACAAATGAAAGATTCATCAGATGGATGTAAAGTCTGCATTTCTGAATAGAGTTCTTGAAGAAGAAGTCTATATCGAATAACCATTGGGTTATGGGATAAAAAGGCATAAAAATAAGGTTTTGAAGCTGAAGAAGGCTCTTTACAGTCTAAAGCAAGCACTAAGAACATGGAAAAGCCAAATTGACAAATATTTCCAAGAAAATGGAGTCATTAAGTGTCCTTATGAACATGCTCTCTATATTCAGACTAAAGATGGAGACATTCTAGTCGTACGCTTTGTACGTGAATGATCTCATATTCACTAGAAGTAATCCAAGGATGTTTATTGAATTCAAGAGAGTAATGAAATATGAGTTTGAAATGACAGACATCGGACTTATGGCATACTACCTCGACATAGAAGTCAAGCAAAAGGAAGAAGGTATCTTTATCACTCAAGAAAGCTATATGGAGAAGATCTTGAAGAAGTTCAATATGGATGATTACAAGCCGATAAGTACACCAGTGGAGTGTGGAATAAAATTATTCAAAGATGATGAAGTAGAAAAGGTGGATCCAACACTCTTCAAGAGCCTTATTGGATGCCTTGGGTACCTAACACGTACAGCGCCTGACATTCTCGATGCAACTGGACTATTGAGTCGTTGCATAGAAACTCTGACAACTACTCACTTCAAAGCTGCAAAGAGAATTCTCCGTTACTTAAAAGGTACAATCAATCTTGGCTTATTCTATTCAGTTTCTAATGATTACAAACTCGCTGGTTACAATGATAGTGATTGTGTTGGAGATATGGATGATCGAAAAAGCACAACTGGTTTTGGGTTTTTTATGGAAGAAACCGCCTTCACCTGGGTATCCAAGAACCAACCGATTGTCACTCTTTCAACATATGAGGCTGAGTACATAGCTGCTACATGATGTGCTAGTCATGCAATCTAGCTAAGAAGGTTGTTGAAAGAGTTAAACATGCCTCAAAAGAAGCCAACGGAGATTTGTATCGACAATAAGTCAGCAATAGCTTTGGCTAAAAATCTAGTCTTTCATGACCGAAGCAAGCATATCGACGCTCGCTATCATTACATAAGAGAACGTGTTACAAACAAAGAATTACGACTGGAACATGTGAGATCACATGATCAGATTGCTGATATTTTTACCAAGCCACTCAAGTTTGAAGACTTCACAAGGCTAAGAAACTTACTTGGTATTATAAAATAAGTTTCAGGGGGGTGTTGAAAATAAACTTGTTTAAGCTCATAAGAAGTGTTCTAGGCCCATCAATATGAGGTCCAATAAGTTAGAGTTAGCCCGAGTGCAAAGGTCATAAAAAAAGAAGTCCAAGTCCAAATTGAAGAAGTATTCTACCTAGAATCTTCTAGTATTAGCTAGATATTAGTTTCTTGCATGTGAGTTATTTGATTACTTAGATTATTGTTGATGGAGGTTTTATCAATAATAAATTTATAAATAATCAAGAGATGTGGCTTGTGTGAATTGAAGTAGTAATCAAAGCAAATAAAGAGAGAGGGATTTATAGTGGTTCAGCCCCAAAAAAGATGAGCCTACGTCCACTGTTTTCTCACTATTTTTATGAATAATAATGAACACTCAAGGTTACAATCTTGTTTGGAGATCGGAAAGGCTGAAAGCTATTGAAGAATACTAACGACTTAGACTACCCAAAGTTTGGAATACTCTAAGCTTGAATTTGCTCTGACTTCTATTCTCTGTGACTCGTTTCTTCCTAGATTCGGTGTCTTTTTTCCGGAACTTAGAGCCCCCTTTATATAGATAAAAGTAACCTTATGTCCCTAGGTTCCTTATGTCTCTAGGATCCTAATTGTATAAACGGGTAACTATACAACTGGGTAACATACAGAAATAATTGGACAACTATTTGAAATGGATAACTAGTTAATTACAAATAGAAGTCTTCAGTTTCCCTTTCCTTGTAGGTTTCTTCCATAACATTTACTTGTTTCCCTCTTCTTGTAGGTTTCCTTTATAGTATTTGCGTGTTTCCCTCTTCTTATAGGTTTCCTGTTTGTCAAGGCAAACTGCACGGAGAAGGTTGCACAAAACCTGTGGAAGAGGTCGCATATAACCATCACGGAGGAGGTCGCATATAACCATCACGGAAGAGGTCGCATATAATCCTTATGCGACCTTAGGATTTTAGACCGCACAACAATTGCCCCCCAGCTCCATTAGTTCTTTAGGACGAAATGGAGCTTCTAATTACTGTGCGACCTTGTGATGTCATAACTTAAACCTGTGATTTGAGTAATCGAAGATCCGTCAGATTCCAAATCTCCTCTCTCAAGATCATGCGTATCCTCTTTTCTATCAGAACGGAACACGTGTAGCTAGGAGCGAAATTCGAGGAAGCCTGACTGACACCAACCGTCACTTTTAAAACCAAATCTTTTCAAATTTTAAATAATCCTGACTTTTCGGATAGATTTGAATCCCGCATAATTCTTAGCTTTCAGATTTAAAATTCAAATCCTTTAATCAACGGCTGCGATCTAACGGTGCTTAGGTTACAAATATCAGAAACCATCCGTCTCTGTTTCATTTTACTCAGAAAACTTCAGAAATCTCAAGAACCCTAGCGCCGTTCTTCCTCCCAGGTCGCTCCAATCGCTACTGCGTCTCCATCACAGTTTCAAATCGACTCAACTCCATCTCTTGAAGAAAGGTCAGTGTCCTCTCTTATTTCTTTCATTATTGAAAACTTCAATCTGGGAATAAACTCATTTCACCGAAGTGAAATAAGAAATTTGTTCCTTTTATACTCTCTTTTTTCTTCAGTCCGTAGAGTAGAATTACAATATCACTTAGAAATGATCCTATGAGAAGAATTTCTAGGGTCTGATACCCTAATCTATTCTTTCTGAACTGACAGTTCATTTACCGATGAACTGCTCGAACACTTCTGATGAACTGCTCGAACACTTTCTGACGAACTGCTCGAACACTTTCTGATGAACCCGTAGATCATTTAGGAATAAACTTGTTTATTTAATGCAACCTTAGGATAACTACCCAGAATGTTAGCATAGTAAAAATCCTTAATATCTGAGTCCCTGCATATTTCTTTTCAGATGTCTAGTAGTGAGGAACTATTTAGGGAAGGAAATGCCTTTTCTGGGGAATCCGGCTCAAGTGTTAGTTCCATTAACCTTGAGGATTATCTCGAGCCCGAACCCGAGATAGAAATAACTGGGGCAAGACAAAGTAGTCCTCGAATCTGCGATCTTCCCCAGGATCAATGGCCTAGACACATTAGGGAAGCTCCGGCATTTTCTTCTGGATATCAATATGTAGAGGGGAACTAGTCATGCACAAGTGTTCAAACGAGCTATACGCCGAACAAACTCAGGAAAATCGTGAGCAGCTACAAGATCGCTATCCCCCTGCGTCTTCCAATGGAATTTAACCATCCACACACACCCCCTCGTGGACTCGCTTCCTTTTCTGAGGCGGTCCTCAAGTGCGGTGTGCATCTTCCCCTTCACCCGTACATAAAATCGATAATAGATTACTATGGGGTCGTCCCTTTTCAATTGACCCCTAACACTTATAGGTATATGGTAGGCTTGTACATTTTGTATCATAAGTTAGGTTTAGAAACCCTTCTCCCGAGGAATTCGCTTGGTTCTACCAAGTGAAGTCAAATCCGTCAGACTTCGGCTTCTTCTATGCGAGCAAGTGGTCGAATCAAGCCATAAAAACGATCTACGGGGTTTGCAACAACATGGGAAAATGGAAAAATCCATTTTTCCATTTTGACTATGCAGCCAATGGCTTCTTCCAAAACCCCGGTAGGTAGTCTTCTAACTTACTGTCTTGTTTGTTTATCTATTCTTTGTACTGATCGCAATTCCAATGTCATCGCAGATAATAGGAATCGACCAGGACTCTCCAGTGACCAGCTCGCAAGAGTATATGCAATCAATGAGCTTCCAGTTGAAGAATTTAACTGGAAGGTTTTAGGCACATCGAAGAACCTGGTCGCTTGCGGTCTGATTCCAAGAGGTGCCGCATTCCCAGACCACCCGGTAATCTCTTCCAGACCAGCGAGCTCGAAGAAGAAGCCCAGGAAGAAGTCTGACTTGGGTGCCTCGTCCACCAGAATAAGAAAAAGAAAGGCACCGACCACACCACCTCGCTCAGAGCCCTCTTCTCCAGAGACCGTGTCCCTACCAGCTCCTCAACCAGCTCGACAGGAAGAAGGTAATTGCACGCTCATTTTGACTACCTTTATATTTTGTTTCCTCGCTTATTAACACATTCTGTTGTACAGAGATGGTTATTGGAAGCGGTCTGCGAGCTCCTCCATCAACTCTCGGGTCAATAGCAAAAAACAAAACACCCGAGATTACGCCGCCATCAAAGGGGAAGGAGAAGGTCGACTGCTCGAAAAAGAGAAAAGTCATCTTCGAGGACGTCCCTGCGAGCTCGCCCCCTCAACCACGTCAGCCAGCGAGCACCTCAGTACCTCCTACCGAGGCTGCTACCTCCTTGGACCCGAACCTGGCAGATAAAGGCGACGAACTGTTCGCACTCCTTAACCAACTACCAGAGAAGGCGGCTGGTATGAGCGCAGCCTTCATCGACCGTTTCACGTCTGAAGAAAGTTGGGAGCGAATGAAGCGATGTTCCGCCAAGGTCGCTTTCGGATCCGAAATGAGGATGCTGGCCAATGTAAGCTTCTTAATTCTCACTTTTGTTGGCTTGGAGATTTTCATAACACTTTTTTTTTTTTTTTTTTTTAGACTGCGGCTGCTACTGTCCTGATGCACGATCCAGTTCTCGAATGCTTAGAGAAAGCTGAGAAGCTCGATGAAATAAATCAAGCATTCGAGAACTCGAAGAAGGCTTGGGAGGAGGAGAAAGCAAACTTCCTCTTAGAGAAGCAGCAGATGCTCGAGGACCTGAAAAAGGAGAAACTCGCCAAGGAAAACCTCGAGGAGAAGGTCAGAGAGCACAAAAGGGTCGCTTCTGAGTATTCGGACCGTATGAGAGAAGCGACCACCGAGGCGGTTCACAAAGCCATCGAAGAGTTCAAAGCGACCGAGGTCAAAGAACTCGAAGATAAGGCTAGTGACATCGCCTCGTCGACCATCATCTTCAACATATTCTGCGATCATCCGGACTTCGACTTCTCCATCCTTGGCGAGGATGTGGTCGAGCTTGTGCAGAGCTGGAAGGAGGACACAGACAAGGCTGGTGATGACAGTGACAACGGTGCGGGCCCTTCCTCGTGAAGTTTTTTGTTTTTTTTTTTTAGACAATGCGGGCTTCATCCCCTCTCTATATAGATGACCTTCTGTTTAATAAAATTTTTCCTTCCTTATATGCTCCTGTAAAATTTTTCCTATATGCTCCTGCAAAATAGCGATAAGAGACGATAGTAATTTTAACCAAGTAGTCGACCACAAGTGATCGATCAGTA
>JXTB01000618.1:87034-100623 GCA_002914805.1 Parasponia andersonii | reverse complement strand
AAATATATAACTTATTTGATTTGTACCTCATTGGTTTCTTTCTTTGATTATCAATCCAAATACATTCACCATCATCTCGTAAACATGTAACATCATCTTCATTAACGTCTTCTATCAAAGCCTCTACCAAAACTCCTTTTGAGAATATTTCATGAGCAACAAGTATTTCATTCTCATCTTCAACTCCTAAATTTTGATATTCTTTTGGTTTTGTTGCAAGAACAATCGATCATCGAGCATCAAGTGGATTATTGACGTAAAATACTTGTTTTGCTTGTGTTGCCAATATAAATGGATCATTCTTGTGACCTATTCGGTTTAGATCAACTAAAGTGAAGCCTAACTCATCTTCTCTAACCCCATGGTTACTCTCTACCCATTGACACATAAACACCGGGAATCGAAATGTGACAAAATCAAGTTCCCAAATTTCCTCGATAACGCCATAGTATACCATATCACTCTCTATTGGGTTTTTATCCTTCGAACTTGAAAATTGTATGGTTTTTGTAACAATACTTACCCCACTATTTTGGGTTGTTCTTATGTTGTCGCGGTCTTTTGTGCAAAAATGAACACTGTTAACTTGATAAGCATTATACTTAATTACATCCAATAATCGTCCACGTGATATCCATTTCAATTTATCAGATAGATTATGTGTTGCCTTGTTCATTTCAACTACAATCTATTCAAAATGAAAAATTAACAATTAAGAAAACCGAACATATTAATACTCATACTGAAAAAATGAAATCAAACCATTAATTGTAACAACTAATTGGAATTACCCGTTCGCGAAACCAACTAATAAAAGTTCGATGATGTTCATCATGGATCCACTTCTCTCTTTTTGATTTCATTGAGAATTGTGTTTTGATCCAATTTATATGCTCCCTTTAACAAATCATCCCCAAAGTAAACCATTATTATTAAAGAATTCAACATTCAATCAATACAAATCTAATTCACAATAAAACTTACTCGATGAAAGGTTGGACTTCAGCTATATTTTGCAACACAGTACGATATACTTGGTCTAGTTGTTCTCATTTAACTGTACATACAACACCACCACTTACACTTTTATTAATATTTGAAGATCTGGGTACTCCGATAGCTTCTATATTTGCCAAATACTCAGAACAAAACTCAACAGCTTCTTCTGCGATATAACACTCTATAATGCATCCTTCTGGCCGGCTTCGATTTCTAACATATCCTTTTAGAATTTTCATGTATCTCTCAAATGGATACATCTATCTCAAATAAATAGGACCACATAACTTCACTTTTCTAACCAAATGTACAGTAAGATGTATCATTATATCAAAAAAACTAAGAGGAAAAATCTGCTCTAACATGCACAATGTTACAACAAGTTCATGTTGTAGTTTGTCTAACTTAGAACAAATTCCATTAAAAAATAAGTATAATCTGGTGATTGCATATCGAACATTTTTAGGTAATATGGACCTGATTGCTATAGGTAGCAGATGTTGCATTAGTGTATGACAATCATGAGATTTAAGTCCAACTAGTTTCAAATTGTTCATATCCACTAATATTCTAATATTAGAAGAATAGCCTTCAGGAACCTTCACATTAAATAAAGATTGACACAATTGATATTTTTCTTCCTTTTTCAATGTGAAGCAAGCAGGGGGTAAATATGTTCGTTTCTCCCCCACTTTAGGAGCTAACTCCTTTCGAACACCCATGTCAACAAGATCCATGTGGGCACCAATACTATCCTTATTCTTCCCTTGAATATTTAATAAAGTTCCAATTATACTATCACATATGTTCTTCTTAATATGCATGATATCTAAGTTATGTTTCAGAAGTAAATATTACCAATACTCCAACTCAAAGAATATAGATTTCTTCTTCCAACAATTCTTTGGGGTTTTTACAACCTTCACATTACTACGTCTTTTTCTTTTCTTACTGATATCACTTATTTTAACCTTTCCAAGCCTAAATTCGAGCTTAGTGACTGTTTCTAGTATCTCTATCCCAGTTAAAGGTTATGGTGCCAATTCAAATTTTTGAGAACCATTAAATGCTTTTTTCCAATTTTTGTATATATGTTTGCGAGGTAAAAATCTTCAATGGCCTATATAACTCAACTTTCTAGCATGTTTTAAGAACTGACAACTTATTTTCTCATCACAAATAGGACATGCTTTATATCCTTTAGTGGAAAACCCAGACAAATTCCCATATACAGGGAAATCATTGATTGTCCATAGTAACACAGCCTTAAGAGTAAAATCTTCATCCTTATATGCATCATAGGCTTTCACACCATCATTCCATAAACTATTCAATTCATCAATCAACGGGGCTAAATATACATCAATGTCATTACCAGGTTGTCTAGGTCCTGATATTAACATTGTAAGAAGTGTAAACTTTCTTTTCATACATAACCATGGAAGAAGATTATAGATTACAAGCATTACAGGCCAATAACTGTATTTGCTACTTAGAGTTGTATGAGGATTAATACCATCCACAGATAGACCAAGACGAAGATTCCTTGGATCACTTCCAAAAGAAGGCCATTTATAATCTATTGTTTTCCAAGCTGGTGAATCGGCTGGATGTCTAAGTTTACTATCTTCTATCCTCTCATTCACATGCCATATTAGATCTTTAGCATGCTCACGATTTCAGAATAGACAGGTAAAACGAGGAATTGGAGGAATAAACCACAAAACCTTAGCTAGGGTTCCAACTTTTACCCGTTTAGAATTCTTATTCTGTTGCCACCTAGGCTCATCACATACTGGACAACAAATTGCATCTTTAAATTTCTTTCGATATAAAATACAATCATTTGGGCAAGCATGAATTTTCTCATATTGTATACCCAATGAGCATAAAGTCTTTTTAGCCTCATAAAATGAAGGTGACATCTCATTATCATTTGGCAATATCTCTCATAGTAAAGCTAACAAGTCTGAAAAACTCTTATCACTCCATCCATGTCTTGCTTTCAAATTATACAATTTTAATAATGCAGACAACTTTGTAAATTTCGTACAACCTGGATAGATCGGTTTCTCAGCATTATTAAGCAATGATTGAAACTTATTGGGATCTACATCTATTTCATATTGTGCATCATCAATCATTTCAAAAAGATCATCATTTAAATCTAACTCATAATCATCTCTTATACTCTTCTTTGACGAANAATTTCTTTCGATATAAAATACAATCATTTGGGCAAGCATGAATTTTCTCATATTGTATACCCAATGAGCATAAAGTCTTTTTAGCCTCATAAAATGAAGGTGACATCTCATTATCATTTGGCAATATCTCTCATAGTAAAGCTAACAAGTCTGAAAAACTCTTATCACTCCATCCATGTCTTGCTTTCAAATTATACAATTTTAATAATGCAGACAACTTTGTAAATTTCGTACAACCTGGATAGATCGGTTTCTCAGCATTATTAAGCAATGATTGAAACTTATTGGGATCTACATCTATTTCATATTGTGCATCATCAATCATTTCAAAAAGATCATCATTTAAATCTAACTCATAATCATCTCTTATACTCTTCTTTGACGAACATCCAGTAATTGGAACCTTTTCACCATGCCAAATCTATTGTTTATAACTTTGATCTATTCCATTGAAATATAAGTGTTCTTTTATCTTTCTAACACCTATCTTTTGCAAATTTCCACATTTAATACACGGACATGGAATTAAATTGGAATCTTTGACATTTTCAATAGCAAACTCCCAAAAGCTATCAACTCCCTTTCTATATTGAGTCGATAGTCTATCCACCAATATCCATTCCTTATCCATTCTAAGCACAATTGAAAAAAAAAATTAAAAAATAAATAACTGATATAAAAAACTAACTAATTCAATTGAGTACCGTAAAAAATTGTACATAATCTCCCCTATTTCTAGCATTAACCAATTGAGTAACTAAACTACCAATTATAAATTGACACTCATTTCAAATTATTCTTATATTTCTAAGTACTACAAAATTCAGAACTTAATTTATTCTGAAATAGTCTCATTTGTTATAAACAATTTGTCAATCAACCAAATATAACATATGACAAAATAATATTAACACAAATAATAAACTCAACCAATCCCACACAATTTTAACATCATCATATCACCACAACATATAATTTCCTATATGATATCATATCTCATCTAGTTTAAATTTTCCAAAATAATAAGATAAAACCAATGTGAAAGTGACATGCATAAGTCAATAAAAGAAAAAAATTTGGGAAAACATACCTCAGTTTGCTCAGTTTGCTAATTCACAAGTAATCTCAGTACTCTAACTTCTACTAAAACCTATACTCAAATTAAAATGATAAATTAAATTAAACATCTATAATCCATAATACTTTAAATTAAACATTGAATGTAAATTTCTAAAACACTACACAATATTCAATTAAAATTGTATAAATTTGGTTTAATTGACACTAAGGATGGAAATTAAAAAGCATAACCTAACATAAATTGAACGGTTTGAACTGAATCATACGATTTTCACGATTTGGTGGTTTTTTTGAACAGTACTCCTACTTAAAAAGGGCTTCCCAACATGTCAAACCATCGTACTTTCAGGAAGAAAGAGGAAAAAAAAATCAAAAACATCATATTTGGAGACTTGGAGTAGCCATAAATGTCTACATTTTGTATTAAACTATAATTCCTAAAATGCAATGCATGTAAAGTCCCTTTCACAATGCCTCAACACTCAGTAGTTATATTCAAATGATGCCATCAAATAAAGTCATCTTTAGTTANATTAGCAAAAAATAATTTCTCAAGCTCCGGAACACACAATTGAATGGCGGAGACCAGATACTCGTTAAGCATAAAAAAATATAAACTCTTTCAAATATAACCTAAAACATGAAATTTCTACAAAATAATTGGTCAAAATCATGGTTAAGACAATGAGTAATCTAATTTTAGTGACAAAAATGAGTTTAAAAGCTTAAACATACCTTGTTTACCAGAAAAAATGGTGAAAATGATGGAAGGGCACTGGCCGCGGCTGGAAGTGAAGAGGGAAAAGGGTGAGAAAAGAAAGAGGGAAAAGTGACATGGCCTCGTGACATGGCCTCGGTTTTTTGGGTCCTTTATATAGGGCCCCTACCTCGGCGCCATATGGGCGCCGAGAAAAGTATACCACGGTACCTAATGGGCGCCGTGAAAGTTAAATACCACGGTGCTTTTTAGGCGCCGTGGTACATGTGTATCACGGCGCCTTATAGGCATTGTGAAAGTTATATTCAACGGCGCTTATTAGGCGTCGTTAAAGATTCTATACCACGGCTCTTTTTAGGCGCCGTGGTATTTCTCCGTTTATCACGGCACTTCCGTACACGCACCGTGATAGTACACATTTTTAGTAGTGAATGTCACATAATTACATTTTTATGCAAACAGGTTTTGAAATTAGGTAATCAAATTTTCTACCCTTCAAGAGTAGTGATACGACTCTAATGAGTGTGTTTGGTGTCGTTTGACTGTCGTTTGGAGGGTCAGGGCTCATTTCTGGACCTTTGATTACTTGCTTTAAAGTGTAGTTTTTCCAACAGAGCCTTAAATCATGGAACAGACCTCACCACTCAATAGTACCAAATTAGTGAGATTAGATATATAACTTGTCTAATTCGAGGTCAGGTTGAAATCCGGCTTATGGCACGCAAAATGAGGCAAAATAGGAGCCGTCTAATTTTGTTTTTCATGTCTAATGCCAAACATAGTCAATATATATATAATATAATATAATATAATATATATATCAAACTTCACCATTCCATGCTTACATCACAAATATATATATATCAAACTTCACGATTCCATGCTTAGCATCTTCATTTTTCTCCCCTTTCTAATCTGGAGAAGTGGTCAGCTACTTGGTTCTCTGTTCCCTTCTTTTCTCTAACTTTCAAATCAAACTTTTGTAGCAAAAAGAACTATCATATTAAGAGAGGTTTTGCATCTTTCTTAGCAATAAGGTATTTGATAGCTGTATGGTCTATATAGACAATCACCTTCGTGCCAGTCAAATAGGATCTGAATTTGTTGAATGTAAAAACCACACTTGGTAGCTTCTTCTCTGTTGTTGTGTAATTAGCTTGAGCTTCATTGAGAGTCTTACTTGCATAATAAATGGCGTGGAACATCTTGTCTTTTTGTTGTTCCAAAATAGTGCCGACAACATAGTCACTAGCATTACACATCAACTCAAATGGTGAGGCCTAATCTGGTGCCACAATTATAGGTGCTACTACAAGTCTCAATTTCAGAGTTTCAAACGCATGTAAACAAGCATTATCAAAATTAAATACCTTATCCTTCTTGAGTAGTGTACAAAATGGTTTGGTGATTTTGGAGAAGTCCTTGATGAATTTTCAATAAAACTCAGTGTGGCCAAGGAACTTTGAATTCCTTGATATTGGCCGGAGGAGGAAGCTTCTCAATGGTTTCTAACTTGACTTTGTCTACTTCAATGTCATTTTTAGAGATCTTGTGACCAAGTAGTACTCCATCTTGTACCATGAAATGGCACTTCTCCCAATTAAGCACCAAGTTTTTGTCTTCACAATGTTTAGGCACTAGTGATAGATTATCCAAGTACAAATCAAATGAATTACCAAAGACTAAAAAATCATCCATAAATACCTCAAAAAACTTCTCCCCCATGTCTATACGGATTGCCATCATGCACCGCTAAAAGGTAGCTAGAGCATTGTACAACCCAAAAGGTATCCTTCTGAATGTAAAAGTTCCATAAGGACAAGTGAATGTGATCAACTCTTGATCTTTTGGAGCAATAGCAATCTAGTTGTAACCATTGTAGCCATTAGAATTAGTAAAATTCACGACCTACTAGTCCATCTACCATCTGATCAATGAATGGTGGAAGGAAATGGTCTTTTTGAGTGGCCTTGTTCAGCTTGTGGTAATCAATGCATACTCTCCACCCCATTACTGTTCTTGTAAGAATCATTTCATTGTTCTTGTTAGTGACAATGGTTATTTCTCCCTTCTTTGGAACACATTAAATAGGACTCACCCAAGAACGATCTGAAATAGGGTAAATGATTCCAGTAACTAACCATTTAATTGTCTCCTTTTTCACGACTTCCTTCATGAAGAGGTCTTTCCTGCATTGATGTACAATAAAAGTTTTGTGCTCTTCTTCTAACAAGATTTTATGCATGAAAATGGAAGGGCTAATACCTCTAATATCCGTAATCGTCCACCCCAAGGCTACATTTCCTAATACTCTCAGTAGCTTATCTTCTTATTGTTCATCTAAATCAACAGAAATAATGACTGGCAAAGTTGACTATTTACCAAAAAAACAATACTTCAAGTGGCTGGGCAGTGATTTGAGCTCAACAATAGGTGGACCTCAATCGAAGGCCTGATGGTAGGTTTTGCTTTAGCTTATCTGTCAAGTGCCTCGAATTGAAAATTCATTTTGCAAAAGCGAGAGAACGTGTTCATGGCATGCAAACATTCCCTAGCTTCCTTTGACACTACATTACTCCCATTTACCTTTCTGGACATCGATAAGTATTCTTCTTGTTGCTAAAAATGGTCTTCCCAAAATCAAGGGAATTTCTTTATCCTCCTCTATGTTTAAGACAATAAAATCAATTGGAAAAATGAACTTGTCCACCTTTACTAGCACATCTTCCACAATACCTCTAGAATAAGTCAAGGACTAATCCGTTAATTGCAATGTCACTATGGTTGGCCTACATTTTCCCAATCCAAGTCTTTTGAAGATGAAAAGCGGCATCAAATTGATACTTGCTCCCAAATCACATAAAGCACGCCCATTAAAGTACTCACCAATGATGCAAGGAATGGTGAAACTTCCTAGATCTCTTAACTTAGGTGGAATTTTCTTCAACAAGATGGCACTACACTATTTAGTCAAAGCCACCGTCTCAAACTCAACCATTCTCCTCTTCTTTGAAAGGATCTCATTTATAAATTTCACGTAGCTAGGCATTTGCTCCAATGCCTCAGCAAATGCGATGTTGATTCTTAAATACTTCTAAAAACTTGGAGAATTGTTGGTCAAATTTCTTCTTTTGTAACCTTTGGGGGAAAGGTAGTGGTGGGTTGTATGGAGATATTGGTAGCATGGTTGTTAGAGGTGGTCTAGTAACTTTCTCTTCAACTTGACTCTCTTTTTCAATCTCTTTTTTCGACACTTCAGTAGCCTTTAACGTCCCTTGTAGTTCTTTCCCACTTCTTAAGGTCACCGCTTTGCACTGTTCCTTTATATCTCCTTTTGGATTTGCCTTGGTATTACTAGGAAAACTCCCTTGTGGTCAATTAGTAAGTGTATTGTCCAATTGGCCAAGTTGCATCTCTAGAGATCTCATTGTGGTGGCTTAGTTTTGAAGGGTAGCCTCATTCTTGGCTATGTATTGCATGAGAATCTCTTCCATGTCCCTCATTCAACTATCCATTTTCCTTGTCCCTCAAAGAGGACAGGAACAAACACAAACAAATGGCATCATCACTCAACCTGTTGTGCTTAAAGCTATCACAAATCTCTAAGAAGTTCATGATGTGTTGGTTGGGATCATCACTAAGCAAACCACCAAATTGACACGTCCGTTACACCATCTAAATAATAGCTGGTTTCAGTTTAAAGTTATTGGTATTGATGGCTAGTCTTCGGATGCTAGAGACGACCCCATTGACAATAGGAACAACAAAGTCCCGAAGTGGCCTTGCATTATCTTGGTCCACCATGATAGGTTGAGGATTATTTCTCTGATTTCTTTGTCTTCTAAGCTCCCTCAAAATTCACTCAATTTCAAGGTCTAGAGGTAAGAATTTGAGGCTCCTTGCTTGTTTCATACACAAATGTTAGAATTCTAGTACCTAAAATGCAAACAAAACAAAGAAAGTTTGAATTCTAGTACCAAAAACTTGTTGGACTATTTCTAACACACAAAACACCACAAGTATATGGGTCGCAACAAGTAATATAGAATGTAAGTGAGTGTCGAATCCCATAAGGAGCAAATAAATTACAAATGTTAAATACCAATCAAAACTAGTTGACGATTTATCCAATGACAATAAGAACTTGTTTTGAACCAAAACTAAAATGTGAATTCAGTAGAAAAGGAAATAATGGAAATTAATACTAAATAAGCAATGGAAGTTTTACAACAATGAGATAAAGCCTAGAGATGCAATCTCTCCTCTAACTCTTTCAATTACTAGTTTTCTCACCATTCAATCATCCACTTAGAGTTAACAACCGGAACTCAATGGTATTCACAAATTCTTTTCCAAGATATAGGCGAAAATGCTTAAACAAGAAAGTATGTTACTCCTAACATAAATTTATTAAACTCATTAAGCTTGGTAATTCCCATATAAGGTTACATAAGTTACTTAGGTATATTCTTATCCTATGTAAACTAATCCTAAACTAGGTAATCTTATGTTATTTAACCTATGTCCAAATCTACACTCCCCTTCCCAAGTTCATATAGATTTCATACAAGAATCAGTTCAATGACCAGATGAAGGATATCAAGAACGAGTGAGAAAGGTAAAGCAATTGAATTACGTTAGAGATTTGATTACATCCCTAGAGAAAAAGCTTAATTCATAGTTATGTAAGGAGGAACACAACAACAATAATAATATGCTGATACACGTCTATAACAAAAAAACAAAGGAAGAAATAGATGGAAGATAAAGAAAAACTCTTTGAAGCTTGTTCAATCCGCTAGTCTCTTCCTGAATCTTAGTGATTCTTTCTGCTCCTTGTTCTCTCTCCTTTAGAAACTCTCTCTGACTCTTGCTGCTAGGATTTCTTCCCATCCTCAACCTGCTGATTTCAAAATAGGTTAAATACTAGAGACAATCTAGCCATGATCCAGAAATTCTACAACTTGTCTTGCTCCACGTGGCGCTGTAGTGCCAAGACACTCGAGAAGGTGGTGATGCAGTGTCGTGCGAGTGGTGCTGTAACGCCACGGGCTTAATGACCCAACATCACGGCACCACGAGATTAATACCACAGCGTTGTGCACTTGGCGCAGCGGCACCACTTCCTTGCACTGTGGCACTAATTCTTAGTGCTACAGCACCAGGTCTCTAGAACTCTCGACGTTATGATGCAACTTCCTGGTGCTAGGGCACCAAGTCTCTAGAACCCTCGGCACTACGATGCTACAATGCCCATTTTTGCCTAGTTTTTTCTCTATCTAGTGGCACTTTTTTACTCTTTTGAGATGCTGAGACTGAGTTCTCCCTTTTTGCTTGCAATTGGTCTAAGTTGCCTTTGTTAAACCTCGATTTTTCTTCAAAAGTCGGTATTCTCTAGCTCAAGACTCCTCACCTAAAATATACACCAAAAATAATGAAATCAGATAAAAAAAAGCTCAAAGACGAGCAATTCTTAAGCTTGAAAGCATAGTAAAGTTAAGTGTAAAATCAACTTAATACTAGCACGTGCAAAAACTATTGAGGTAAATAGTTTCTATACATAGGCACCCATAAGTGATGCGTGCTAGCATGTAGTTAGCACGTGAGAAGAATATATTGAGGTTAAGGTTTGCTATACCTAGGCACAAGTGGCACAAGTTACCTGTGCTAGGGTGATGGTGGCTAGTAATGCAAAAACTGCTGAGGATAACAGTTGCTATACATGGGCACCCACTAGTGATGCATGCTAGCATGGTGGCTAGAATATATTGAGGTTAACGATTACTATACATGGCACCCACAAGTGATGTGTGCTAGCATAGTGGGTAGAATATATTGAAGTTAATGGTTGCTATACTTGGGCGCGCACAAATGATACATGCTAGCACAGTGGCTAGTATATGATAAGAATGTATTGAGGATAACGACTACTATACATGGGAACTAGTGATGCGGGTATCTCGTGCTAGCATGGTGACTAGCACGTGCCAAGAATCGTCATTATGGACTTTGTTAGCACAAGATTTAGTTTGGTACCTTATGATCTTATTGTAATATAATGAACAATATTTTAAAGTTATATTTCAGTTGTATTCTTAGTCTTGTGTATGTATATGTTATTCTAGATAATCATGCTCCAACACTGATTTTATAAAGCACTCAACTGAATTAGCTGAAGTTCTAAAGTTTTTCTCCAAACTAGTTTCAATGGTCAGGTGTTAAGTCTAGTGGTCTACATGTCTCAACAATTAGCTTAACATGTTCATAGTTATTAGTTTTAAATTGAGTTGTTGTTTATCAAATTTGTATCTCAGCATATGCTAATAAGATGGCATCTTTAAGGTTGACTTTTTCAAGTGAAGTTTGATTTTGTGTGTTTTAACTATGTGACTGATTATTTTGTCAAGATGACACCTTTATATCTCAATTTGAAGGTATATTTGTGTGTCAAATCAATGTGCTTGATTGTTTTGTCAAGATACCACCTTTAGATTTGAGCTTGTGTGATATATCTAACTCACTGTATGTTTAGACATTGTAATGACAATTGTCATTTTTAGCTGAGTCATGATGTACTTTCATATATAAATAGGAAGCTTCTTTTCAAATGAATAGAGATCCTTTTAGTATTACTTTCAAAGATATTTTGTGAGGCCTTCTTGCTTTATGAGCAAGTTTCTTTTTCTTAGAGTTTTGTGTATTTAGCTCTAAGTTTTCTATTGTCTATAGAGCCCACCATTGATTTCAGTAAGAAGAGATTGGGTGTTCTTGCCAAAATTGGGAAGCTCATCAATAGCAGCTAAAGAGAGTTTAGCACAAGCATGAAGAAGTAAATTCCATGGAGGAAATCAAAATTCAAATCGGCGAAAAATTAGAAAGGAGTTCTAGATTTTTTAATAAGACATGTATCTATACTCTATTCATATTTTTACTAGATTGTTTGTTTGCTGGACTAGATCCTATGGATGTAGGCACAACTCAGTTATGCTGAACCACAATAGAATGCTTTGTGTCTTTTCTGAAAATTGATTGGTCTGTCATGATAAACAAGTAGCCTGACTTAATAGATGTCACTCCGTGTCTTAGCCAAACAGAGATGAGGAGTCCATCAAGTAGTTGATGAGATTATTTCAAGTAGGATTTCTTACTCATCCTCTCTAAGTATTCCAAGTGCGTATAAATTTATTTAAGCATGTCAAATTCAAGAAATCGAGGTGTTGGAAACCTTGTGGTTTGGGCTCCTATGTGGTGCATGTATATTGTTTGGTACTTGCAATGGAGCACTTCTTCACTAGAGACCTATAGCTATCATGGCAATAGAGATTTTTTTTTGAGTGATATTCCATTTTATACTAGTCGCTAATTGGGTTCCTCACATAGTAAAAAACAACGAATCTCGAAATCGAACATTGAATAATAACAAAAATATTACTATTATTATTGTTATTATTATTATTATGTTGGGTTAATTAATCTTTTTTTTCCTTGGAGACTATGTAGAGTGCTTCAGTATATCTCAAGATTATCAAAAAATTAAATTTTATTCCCTAATCACTAAAATCTTCACTTTGTAGACAAACAGAGAAAAGGGGGCACCTGCCATTTTACTAATTTTAGCTCCAATTACTATTTTGGTTTCATCAAACATTCTAAAATTTGATGTCATTTTTCGCCCATTTATCTCGTAAAATGATGATTTTTAGTAGTTTTTGGGGCAAAGTTAGGACTTAGTTGTATAGTTTGGGAGGCATATTGAGATATTCTATACATATAATTTATTTGCAAATATAAAATAAAACTTATGACATTCTATACGTATATTGCTCTCCCTCTCTCTTTCTCTTTCCTGTTATTGCTTTTTAGTCTAACATAAATATTGTTAGATCTTTGGCACACACACGGAAAGAAGAAAAATTTTTATCTGCCTATAATTATCAAATTAAGCTTCCACGAGGCATTTATAACAATGTCGTCAATGGCAAGCCGGCCAAAAATTTTTCTCTACGTTGGATGTCAAGGCCGGTTGTTAAAATATCAGAATTTGAGGGAACTTAATTTTCTTTGATCAATTCACGTAGCATCATATTGAATTGAAATTTAGAAAGATACATGGGTTTTAGCTGGTACGAGAAATTAATGTAATTAGGTGTATATATATTCGTACATGCATACATGTACGTATGATAGCTATGTATATTTATGGCCATTCTATTGAAATGGACAAGAAATTGGTCCACGTTTTCCTCCTTGTTTCTACGGTTTTTTGAGGAACTTGTTTGTAGGCTGTTAGTCTTAACATTCATGTATATATTCCTTGTACTTATTGTGGGGCCCATTCCTGAACCTTGAACCGTGAGAAGGGTCACGCGGATCGCACGTGATCTCACCATCGGCCTATGGGTCTTCCAAATTTAAGGCAGAATCCACCACTGACCCCAAACGGGTCAGTCGGTCAGACCTCGAATCCACGACAGCTGGCGGTCTGAAGCTCCAAGGATCTTCAGACCCCAAGGGTCTGCTGTCTAGGAACAGCGACCCTCACCTCAACTGTCGTAGGGATCAGAAGCCCCAAGGGTCTTCAGACT
>JXTB01000618.1:48830-79799 GCA_002914805.1 Parasponia andersonii | reverse complement strand
TCCGCCTGCCGCTGCGATAAGTCGAGCAACAAAGAATTAATACCAGCAAGGTCCGCACAATGCTTATGGGACGCTTCCACCCGAGCGACCATCAGACTCTTATGGTCCATAAAAAGGTGTCGGTTTACCTCGTGGGACCTCTCGAGCCTGCGTTGCAAAGCATGGGCTTCAAGTTTGGCCACCGCCTCAGCTTTCCTCGCTTCCTTGGCGTCCTCAACAGCATTGTCTCGAGCGATGAAGGCCAACCCCATCTCTGCCCCCGCACTCTGAAGCTCTCGCTCTTTGATCCCCAGCTCGCCTTGGGCCAGCCTAGCGGCTTCGGAATAGGCAACGTTGTCCGCCTCCGATCGAGCTAATTTCGCCGCTAGCTCCTCACTCCTGGCCTTTTCAACACTCAGGGCGTGCGCCACCGCACTGCTAACCCTCGCTTCCTCGAGGCCTCGATACAAGTCAAAATCGGACCTCAATTCGGCGAGGGCGGCCTTGCAGCGCTCGGCCAGCGCGGTGCGGGAGTTCAACTCCTCAATCAGGCCTTTGACACGGTCAGAATGGAAGGACCGGATGGCGGACATCTGTGAATTAAGCAGTAAGGAAGAGGGACGGCATTAGTCAAAGACATTGAAAAGACATTGAAAAGACATTCGGATGGCGGACACCCGAATTTGACGAACCTGCGCGAGAGTGCGGGCGGTGACTAGCTCGACATTTCCTGGAGTAAGGGCATCCAACTCCGGGTCTGCGTTTGAATCCCTCCTCTGAGCAGTACTCACGGCAGGAGAGCGCAGCCCCTCCTCTACGGTCGTTGGAATACCCCCCCCATCCACCGGGCACGCCTCCGGAGCAGCAACGATTGGGACAAAGGAAGGCTCGGCGACGTCAGGGATAGGGAGGGGCACACCTCCTTCAGGCTGGCTAGAGCGTCCTGACCTCTTCTTCATTATAAGGGTCAGCGTCGCCCCATCGTCATCACTTTCGGACGAGAGGACGACCCTACCCCTCTTCGGCACCCCGACCCCTTCTGCATCAGACGAACCGACCTCGCGTCGCCGTTTCGCGATGACCGGAGGAGGAGTGGAGAGTCTAGACTTCAGTCTCGGGGCTCCCCCGCTGAGATCGCCGGACTTTCCGCCGGGGGTAGCGGCGCTTGATTTTGAGCAAGAGACGGGGATGGGGGAGATCGTTGTTGCGAGCCCCCCGGTCGGTCCAGGTGTCACCGTCGCCTCCCCGCGCGAGGCCAGAAGGGCAGGTAGCATCCCACCTGGAGACCCGCCGGCGTCGGAACGAGGAGCTGCTGATTCAGTCCTGTTCGTACGCACCACGAGACGCCGACCAACGGGTGCCTTTACCCGAACTCTCGAAGCCACAGCCTTCCCTTTGGGCGAAGAAGTGCCGACGGATGGGCCCGCCTCAGAGCCTACGAAAAATGGACGAAGAGTTTAGTCTGCAGCTACAGTCCGACCCACGAAGACTCAAAGATTCAAAAGGAAAACTTACCCTTAACCCTCTTGGGGGCGGTGTTTTCTTCCTCGCGGAGCCTGACGCACTCCGCGGCAACCAGCCTTACGGCCTCCTCGAGTTCGAGGTTTGACGGCGCTACCAAATCGTTGGAGCCCGCCAGCTGGCTCGAGGCCGCAACCTGCCGACTCGCCATAGTAATCCGGTCAGCTTCGTCCCGACGAAATCGATTCAAGGCGGAGGCGTCGAGCTGGCTCCTCAGATGCTTGGTGATGACCCAGGTGTCTAATGGGAAAGGAAGGTACGAGACCATCCTGGGCATCAGGTTCATCGTAAGTGGGTTGAGGACAGCCTGAATATGCCTGCACTCCCCCGGGGAACTAAAGATAATGATCCCCTCGAGACCCTTGAGCCGCCCAGCCGACGGATGCGGCTCGAACCTGTTTTCTTCTGCGGAGCCTGCACAGGGAAAAATAACATGAGAAATGAAACCGTGAGGAAACCCGAATCCAAAGGTCATAGTCCGATGCTTACTCTGCAAGAAGACTGAGGGGATCTGGAAGTGTTCCCCATTTACCCAAGGGGAGCACCACGCCTCTCCTACGGCATAAAGCCTGGCGTGAGAGTCCCAAAGTTTGTCCGACCGTGGCAGCCCCCAAAAGATATGGCGACCAGGCAACGGCTGGAGATAGAAGGTGGGGTAGGAGCTCTTCTTGGGGATGAGAACAAGCTTGTAGGCGTAGAAGACCACCTCCAAGTCAATGTGCGTGTTGTAGATAACAGACAGGACAGAGAGCCCCATCAGAATCATTATCCCGTTGGCGTTCAGCTGCATCGGATGGATCCCCGTCAGGGCAAAAAACTGATGAACTAGAGGGGGAAGGGGGAACCGCAGACATTCCAAATGCTTCCTGCCCAAAACAATGGAACCTTCGGGGGCACAGGGCCGAAGGTACCAATCTGCAGGGCCTTTAACCCTTTGGAGCGTCACGCCTCCGGGGAAGCAGAGCTGCCCCCTCAATGAGTCCAACTCTGAATCCTTAATAGATTGCAGTTCCTGATTTTGATTCGAAGCCATCGTTTCAAAGACAACTGAGAAGATAAAAGTTTTTGGGGAGAAAAGGAAGCAGAAATTTCGAGACGTTGAGAAATCGGGGTGATTAGGAATTCGTGGTAGGACAGCAAGATAAGCGCAGTAGCGGTTTTTAAAGAAGGGGAATTGGAAAGTTTTTCCGGAAACCGAACAGTCAAGAATTTTAAATTTCGAACAGATTTCACAAACGAAGAAGATGACGTATCGCCACATCGGGAAAGGGCGGAGCTACGTGCGCCCCGCGGATTGGAGGGGCAAGAAGACAGTTTCCCCACTTGACAGATATGAATCTATCAATTAGGGAAATAGGGGCAGTTGTGGGGCCCATTCCTGGGCCTCGAACCGTGAGAAGGGTCACGCGGATCGCACGTGATCCCGCCATCNACGCATACTAAGCAATTCGTGATTTTTTGGCAAGATATATATGATACGCACGTTGATTAAATTGAGCAGAAAAACAAAAGTACTCTCCCTGTTTTTGTGTTCTTTGTTTGAGATTTTATAGTTCTCTGTTTTGACGCTTTTGTTTTTTTTTTTTTATACTTCTTTTTGCATGAAGTTAGGATCTTGTCGTTTTAACTGAATTATCGTGTAGAATCAAATACTCATCTATATGGGAACACATGGAAAACCTGTTCATATATACGAGGGAAAAAAAGAGAAGAAAGAAACATAATAACAAAGCCACAAATATTAATATTGAGGACGAGTTATGAACCATATACTTGTGCAAAATGTGATACAAATGCCAACATTTTTTTTTTTTTCTTTTTTGGATAAACGTACGAATGTCACTCTTACCTTAATACATGTTGTTGACCAAAAACTAGGAGTAATATGTTTAATAGTAAGATCGTGAAAGTGTACCCTATTAGAAATTGAAGATGAATACAGTTTTTGAGCATCCTATACACATTAATAGTAATTATTTATTTTTATTATCAAGAGTAAAATAAGGATAACTTGAATTTGTTCTTATTAATTTCTGATATGGTAAAATATGGCTCCTCTTCATCCATCTCTTTTTAATGGCTAATTAATGAACTTTGTACTAACTAAAATATACTCACAGTCATATCCATTTTTTTTCACTCTCTAATTTTTATATTACCAAATTTGAAGCTGGATAATATTAATAGAAGTCTGTAGAGTGAAAAAAGAGGATGCATTTACTAAAATGATTATTTTTTAATATAATAAAAATACCCAAAAAATTATTTGAATATATGATATTAGTGTCTCTAAATGATAATAAAATATGCTTGATGATTTTTCATATCTTAAGAGTACTATACAATAATCTCATTGTAAGTGTCATATTATCAAAAATGAAAGTTTTAGATCTATATATGAAATCTTTATAAATATACAGACTACAAACTAATCAAAAGTTTAATTAAAAAAGATAAGTATAAATGATGTAATACACTTTATGTCTTGTCTAATATATAGAGTTGGAGTCACCGAAGATAAAGAAAATTTTTCCCAATCCTAATTTCTCTCTCTCAATTTTAGTTCAAACAATTGATAGAAAATGAAAGCTAAAATTTAAGTGAGTCTTAAGTTGAGGGAAAAAATTGATAATTCACATCTTATATAGGAATAGATCTAGAAATAAAAATCTCAATGAGAACAAAGTAGAATAAAATCTTATATTATACTAAACTATAAAATAAAAAAAATTAAAAGAGTATAATGAAAACAATATCTCATATATTAAAAATAGGGATAAAACTAGAAATAAAAATCTTAATAGGCGAAAATAGAAAATGAAATTTTAAATAGTACTAAAAAATTAATTGAAAATATTTTAGAGGAGTAATGGCTCCCACTTGCCCCATTTGGCTACGCCCCTGATCCACAGGATTAGTACTCTCACTTTGTGACACAAAATTCATATCTTATGAAGATATTGGTCCCATTTTTTGCTTGAAGGTATTGGTATGCATTATTATTATTATTATTATTTTTTTGAGTGAATTGGTGTCATTATTATTACTTACAAAGCAACAACAGTTTTCTAACTCATTATTGGTTTCACACGTAACATGCACTAATATGTGTGTTGACGGAGGTTTTGTCAGCAATAAATTTAGGAAATAACAAGATGTGGCTTGTGTGTGAAAATGGTTGATCGATCAAAGCAAATAAAGAGACAAGAATTTTATAGTAGTTCAACCCCAAAAAAGATGAGCCTACGTCCACTATTTTTCACTATTTTCTGGAGATTTACAATAGTTTTGTTATATCTCAAGACTGGAATTCCAAGAGCTAAAAATTACAGTGTCGTCCAGAAAAGAAGAAAAGGTCTAAAACGTTCTGAAAAGATCAAAAGAAGATCACCTACAACTGCATTGAACTCCCTTTATATAGGTGAAGATAACTCAATATTTTCCAATTGTGAGAATGGGTAACTATATAATCAAAAAATACAATTTGAATAACAATATAATTGGGTAATAACTTAAATGAGATGACTGGTTGATCTTTACAGAGAAGATTTTGTTTCCCTTTCTTTGTAGATTATCCATTTGATGAAGCTTAGTCTAGTTTTCTTTTTATTCTGGTCGCACTTAACTCGTTCAGAGGAGGTTGTACTTAACTTATTCGGTGGGGGTCGCACTTAGCTCTTTCAGAGGAGGTCGCACTTAATCTTACTCATGCGACCTGACACGTCCACTTGGTCAACTTTTTCCTTTTTGGCATTAACCAACATATAAGTTTTAGACCGCACAACAATTGCCCCCAGCTCTATTAGTTCTTTAGGACAAAATGGAGCTTCTTCTATTATAATTGCGAGCTTAAAAAATGCAATGTCATGACCTAGACTTGAGATCTTCGAAGAGTCGCCAGATCTCAAATCTCACTTTTTCAAGATCACACATACCTTTTTCTGACAGAGAAACCACGTGTCATATTTTCTCAAAAGAATAGCAAAACTCGAGAAGACTTTTCCATTCTTTGAGCAGACACAATGATAACGATGACGCCAGCTGTTGTCTTAAATCGAGTCGTTTCAAATTTTGAAAAGATACTGATTTAATTTTGGAAAATCAAATCCCACGTGAACTTCGGCATTTGGATCTGAAAATTAATACTTTGATCTACGGCTATGATTTGATGATGCTCGAGACATATATATACCGAAAATCAATCTGTCTCCTCTTCAAAAACAAAAAATCCTATCATCTGCTGTTTCTCTCTCTTTCAAAACTCGAAGAGTTCATAAAGCAATCCTTTCGGTGTCGTCTTATTCTTTAGCTCGTACAACTTTCAGCCTCTTCTCTGACGAAGCTATCACTGTAATCTTTCAGACTACATCTTGATCCCTCTGTCTTCGAAGAAAGGTTAGTATATATCCTCTCCCTCTTATTGTTCTTTGTCTGTTCAAAAAACTCATTTACAGATTTTATTTCTAGAAATTGAAACAAATTGTAGAGCCTAAATGTCTTGAATAAAGAATCCATCCCACACTCAGATGGATTGAAATGGGAATTTTTCAGATCCCCTCCGTTAGTTTATAGAATAGACTCTTTTTTAGATGATTGACAGAGACGAACTCGTAAAAGAGTTTTTAGGGTCTGAAACCTTATTTAATATTCTTTTTTGATGAACTGCTCAAATAATTTTTATGAATCTATAGATCGATTAGAAAAAATCCGATGAGTGGCCTGTTAATGCAATCCTAGGATGACCCCCCCAAAATTGCTTGCATATAGCAAAGATCCTTGATGCTCGCATAGGACTAAACCTATCCGTATTTCTTTTCAGATGTCTAGTAGTGAGGATTTTAGAGAAGGGAATAGATTCTCAGGAGAATCTTCCAATTCTAGTGTTAGCTCCATAAATCTCGAAGATTATCTTGAGCCAGAACCCGAAGTAGAGATAACCGGTGTCAGGCAAGGTCAGGCAAAACAGTCCTTGCATAGGCGACCTCCCTCAGGCCAGTGGCCTTGGCATATCAGGGATGCCTCTGCATTCGCAACGAATTATCAATATGTGGAGGAGAACTGGTTATGTACCACTATAAGGATAAGCTGCATAACAAACAGGCTCAGCAAAATCATATGTAACTACAAGATTGCCATCCCTCTTTGCCTTCCCATGGAGTTTAATCGACTACACACACCACCTCACGGAATTGCCTCATTCTCTGAAGCAGTTCTCAAATGCGGTGTCCACCTCCTACTTCATCCATACATAAAATTAATTGTCAATTATTATGGGGTCGTCTCTTTCTAACTAACTCCAAATACATATAGATATATGGTAGGTCTGTATATATTATATCATAAATTAAGTTTAGAAACCCACACTCCTGAAGAATTTGCTTGGTTTTACCAAGTGAAATCAAACTCATCAAACTTTGGCTTCTTCTATGCGAGCAAGTAGTCGAATTAAGCCATAAAAACTATCTACGGGGTCCACAATAATATGGGCAAATGGAAAAATCTATTTTTCCACTTTGATTATGCGGACATCGACTTCTTTCAGAACCCTGGTAGGTAACTTTCAGCTTATTGCCTTCTCTTCATAAATATATTATTCTGATCGCACTCATATATCATCGCAGATAATAGGGAACGACCAAGACTCTCCAGAGAACAGCTTGCAAGGACATACAAAATAAACAACCTTCTGATTGAAGAATTTGATTGGAAGAAGCTTGGGACATCCAAGAACTTAGTCCCTTGCGGACTGCTTCCAAGGGGAGCCACTTTCTCGGATTCCACTATCCGTTCGACTAGACCCTCATGCTCGAAGAAGAAAAAGCCGAGGAAGCAGAAGGAAAAGAGTGCCTCATCTTCCAAACCTAAGAAGCAAAAAGCACCTGCCACCCCTACAACCTCGGAACCATCATCTTCAGAAGCCGCATCGCCACAATTTCTCAACAGCAAGAAGGTAATTATTTTTTTCCTTTTTTTTATCATTGTATTATGTCACCTCATATGCTGACTCATATATCTGTACAGAAATGTTATTGGCAGCAGACTATGAGTACTGCCTTCCACTTTGGGGTCAATGGCAAAGCCCAAGACACTAGAGAGTACACCTCTATCGACGTCAAAAGGGAAAGAGAAGGTCGACACTTCAAAGAAACGAAAAGTCGCCTTCGAGGATATTCCGACAAGCTCACCTCCTCCTCAGCCTCAAATTGCGAGCCATCCTGATCCATCCAAGGAGACAGCCGCTTCTTCTGAGGGACCGAACTAGGTTGATAAAGAGGAGGAGCTTTTCGCACTTCTTAAGCAATTGCCGGAGAAGGCTAGTATGAGCGTGGCCTTCAATGATCGCTTCACTTCTGAAGATGGCTGGACGAGGATAAAGCGATGATCAACTAAGGTTGCCTTCGGTTCTGTGATGAGGATGTTGGCAAATGTAAGCATCTTTTATTTTCCCTCTTCAACACATTTTTTTTTGGTATTGATGTGTTATATTTTCAGACCGCTGCAGCTGCTGTCCTGATGCATGACTTAGTCCTCGAGTATTTAGAAAAGGCATAAAAAGTCGAAGAGATAACCTAAGCATTCGAGGACTTGGAGAGGGCTCGCGAGGAAGAGAGAAAAGCCTTTGACTTAGAGAAGCAGCAGCTGCTCGAAGGTCTAGCCAAGGAGAAGTTTGAAAAGGAGAAGCTCGAGGAGAAAATTAAAGGGCTTGAGGAGACTATCTCTGAGCATCCAGATCGCATAAAGGAGGTGACAACAGAGGCGGCTCACAAGGCTATAGAAGAGTTCAAGGCTACTGAAGTCAAGGAGCTCGAAGAAAAAGCCAGTGACATCGTCTCGTCGACCATTATATATAACATCTTCTGTGAGCATCCAGACTTCGACTTTTCCATCCTTGGTAAAGACGTGGTCGAGCTTGTCTGGAGTTGGAGGGAGGCAGAAGCTACCAAAATTAGAGATGGTGGAGTAAGCACGTCTGCATAAAAATTTTGTATTATTATTTTTTATAACTTCAGAACAATGCAGGCTTGGTCCCTTTTTTATTTGTATTTCTTTGCTTGCATATAGGTGCGAGCTTTTTTAATGAATGCTTTCTTGTTAGATATTTATTCCTGCAAAACAATCAAAATAATATGTTGTAATATAGAAGATAATTAATTTAATCAAGTAGTCAATCAATAGGTAACTGATCGGTACGCTATTGCGATTCGAATCCAACACACTTAAAATGGTTATGTTAGGATAGGTTAGGTCGCTTAACAAAATAGCAAGTATGAGTGATGCAAACTCAATACTATTTTTCAAAAGTTTCATAGCAAAATATAGCAATATATTACATTGAATAATGAATGTTTTGCTTAGTTACTTTGTTGTTCGAGGAGGAAAATTACGTAATACGACATACTAAGGCATGAAGCGAGGAGAAAATCCTAAGATTTTAAGAAATTTTAGAAATTTTTAGCGATCTAACATTCCAACTTCTCTAAATAGACGTTTGCATAGTCCCTTAGGAAGCGAGTATGAGATAATATTCTGATCCCATTGCCCCCCGAGTTTTATGGTGTTTGAAGACTGCCATAAAACTATAAAAGGAGAACCAAATTGAATAATCGAAGAGAAGACATCCTTATTGACTAATGCGATGAATGTCGAATAACGAATGACGAATAACGAATGACGAACAATGAATGATGAATTCAAGTAGATATCTTTATGGACGAATGATGAATATAAGATGTCTCGTGAATGACGAATACAAGATGTCCCACGAATGATGCATACAAGATGCTCCCCAGGTTGTTGAAAATATATGAAAATTTACTGATAATAGCGACGAAGTTGTTCTGCATTCTAGACATGCTCGATCTTTTGTCCACTAGTGCGCGCTAACTTATATGTCCCAGGTCGAATGACGACATCAATAACATACGGTCCTTCCTAAGAGGGTCCAAATACACTAGCAACGTGCTCTTTATTATTAGGTAGGACTTGCTGAAGAACAAGGTCACCAACTTCAAATCCTCTTCTTCTGACTTTAGAGTTATAATATCGAGCAGTGCACTGTTGATATGATTCGATTCGAAGCTGAGACTGATCGCGCCTTTCTTCTAAAATCAAGCTCAATCCTCATTAGTGTTTTGTTGTGATCTTGCTCATAGATTGATCATCGTAGAGAGATCGCACCAATTTCAACCAGAACCATTGTTTCATATCCATAAGCTAAAGAGAATGGACTCTCTCCAGTAGTGGTTTGTTGAGTGGTGCGATAAGCCAAAAAAACTTCAGGGAGTACTTCTGGCCAAGCTCCTTTATGCTCTTCCAACTTCGTCTTTATCGCTTCGACCTGTCCATTGGCTTGTGAATGAACAACAGTGAAAAAATTCTTCTTGATGCCTAAGTGTTGCAGAAGTTACGGAACTCTTCGCAGTCAAATTGTTTCCCATTATCAGAAATTATGGTATGCAGTATACCATAATGGTAGATTATAGATTTGTAAACAAAATCTATCATCTTCTTTGCAGAAATGGTATTCAAGGCTTCAGCTTCTGTCCACTTGGTGAAATAATCGACTGCGACCACCGCATACTTCAATCTACCTTACGCCAATAGAAGTATTCCGATAATATCAATTCCCCACACTACAAATGGCTATGGACTGGTCATTGGAGTGAGAGGAACATGTGACATTCTAGGAATAGTTGCAAATCGTTGGCATTTGTCACACCTCCTAGTAAATTCCATTGTATCCTTCTTCATAGTCGGCCAAAAATACCCTTGTCTTAGAACCTTGTTCGCAAGTGCCTGCCCCCCGGAATGATTTCCACATATTCCTTCATGAATTTTCCTCATAATGTAGTGTGCTTTTTCTTCATCGACACATAATAATAACGGCGCACTAAAACTTCTTCGATAAAGCTTCTCGTCATAGATAATATAGCGAGATGCTTTCATTTGAAGTCATTTTGTGTCGTCTTTGTTTTTGGGGAGATCGCCATTTTGTATATACTTCATTATAGGATCTATCCATGATGATTTTTTGTTAACCGTCATAGCTATTTAGGGCTCTGCTTCGATAATTAGTTTTGTAAGAAACTCGACAGGGACCACTTTTAATAATTCAACATCTTTTGTTGAGGCGAGCTTAGCTAGAGTATCTGCCTGAGTATTCTTAATGCGAGGAAGAAGTTGAATATTATAGGCAGTGAATGTCGAGAATAATCTTTGTACCTCTTGTAAATAAGCCATCATTCTCTCTCCTCTTGCTTGATACTCAGTGATCACTGGACAAACAACCAGCTGGGAATCACTGTATACCTCAATCATTTCAACCTTTATTTCTTGGGCGAGTTTTAGCCCGACTATCAGTGCTTCATATTCTACCTTATTATTCGATGCTAGAAATTTAAAGCAAAGCACACAATGAATATTGTGCCCTTCAGGACTGATTAGTACTAAATCCGCACCAGCTCCACTCTTGTTTGACGATACATCGANCTGCATTCTAGACATGCTCGATCTTTTGTCCACTAGTGCGCGCTAACTTATATGTCCCAGGTCGAATGACGACATCAATAACATACGGTCCTTCCCAAGAGGGTCCAAATACACCAGCACCGTGCTCTTTATTATTAGGTAGGACTTGCTGAAGAACAAGATCACCAACTTCAAATCCTCTTCTTCTGACTTTAGAGTTATAATATCGAGCAGTGCACTGTTGATATGATGCGATTCGAAGCTGAGACTGATCGCACATTTCTTCTAAAATCGAGCTCAATTCTCATTAGTGTTTTGTTGTGATCTTGCTCATAAGTTGATCATCGTAGAGAGATCGCACTAATTTCAACCAGAACCATTGCTTCATATCCATAAGCTAAAGAGAATGGACTCTCTCCAGTAGTGGTTTGTTGAGTGGTGCGATAAGACAAAAAAACTTCAGGGAGTACTTCTGGCCAAGCTCTTTTATACTCTTCCAACTTCGTCTTTATCGCTTTGACCTGTCCATTGGCTTGTGGATGAACAACAGTGAAAAATTCTTCTTGATGCCTAAGTGTTGCAGAAGTTACGGAACTCTTCGCAGTCAAATTGTTTCCCATTATCAGAAATTATGGTATGCGGTATACCATAATGGTAGATTATAGATTTGTAAACAAAATCTATCATCTTCTTTGCAGAAATAGTACTCAAGGCTTCAGCTTCTGTGCACTTGGTGAAATAATCGACTGCGACCACTGCATACTTCAATCCACCTTACGCCAATAGAAGTATACCGATAATATCAATTCCTCACACTACAAATGGCCATGGAATGGTCATTGGAGTGAGAGGAACATGTGACATTCTAGGAATAGTTGCAAATCGTTGGCATTTGTCACACCTCCTAGTAAATTCAATTGTATCCTTCTTCATAGTCGGCCAAAAATACCCTTGTCTTAGAACCTTGTTCGCAAGTGCCTGCCCCCCGGAATGATTTTCACATATTCCTTCATGAATTTCCCTCATAATGTAGTGTGCTTTTTCTTCATCGACACATAATAATAACGGCGCACTAAAACTTCTTCGATAAAGCTTCTCGTCATAGATAACATAGCGAGATGCTTTCATTTAAAGTCATTTTGTGTCGTCTTTGTTTTTGGGGAGATCGCCATTTTGTATATACTTCATTATAGGATCTATCCATGATGATTTTTTGTTAACCGTCATAGCTATTTAGGGCTCTGCTTCGATAATTAGTTTTGTAAGAAACTCGACTGGGACCACTTTTAGTAATTCAGCATCTTTTGTTGAGGCGAGCTTAGCTAGAGTATCTACCTAAGTATTCTTAATGCGAGGAAGAAGTTGCATATTATAGGCAGTGAATGTCGAGAATAATCTTTGTACCTCTTGTAAATAAGCCATCATTCTCTCTCCTCTTGCTTGATACTCAGTGATCACTGGACAAACAACCAGCTGGGAATCACTGTATACCTCAATCATTTCAACCTTTATTTCTTGGGCGAGTTTTAGCCCGACTATCAGTGCTTCATATTCTACCTTATTATTCGATGCTAGAAATTTAAAGCAAAGCACACAATGAATATTGTGCCCTTCAGGACTGATTAGTACTAAATCCGCACCAGCTCCACTCTTGTTTGACGATACATCGATGTAAAGCTTCCACAATCTTGATAAATCTGTAGCAGGTTTTTCGATTACTTCTGTTGGAAGATTGACATCGTATGTGAATTCCGCAATGAAATCTGCGAGAGCTTGCCCTTTAATCGCTGTGCGGGATTGAAAATCGATGTCGAACTGATTCAACTCAATTGCCCACTTAAGTAGTCGTCATGAAGCCTCGGGTTTTTGCAGAACCTGCTTTAATAGAAAATTCATGAAAACTTTGATGGTGTGCACATGAAAATAAGGTCGAAGCTTCCTGGATACGACGATGAGTGCTAATGCCAATTTCTCCATCTCTGGATATCTTGTTTCAGTATCGAGCAGTCTTTTACTTATGTAGTACACTAGTTGCTTTATCTTTTCATCTTCTCGAATCAACGCAGCACTTGTCGCATATTTAGAAACAACGAGGTATAAATATAATTCTTCTCCTGGATTTGGCTTTGACAAGAGTGGAAGAGAACCTAAGTATGCTTTTAATTCTTGAAACGCCTACTCGCATTCTTCCGTCCACTGAAACTCTTCGAACCCTTCAGTATTTCAAAGAATGGTTGGTACTTATCCATCGACCTGGATACAAATCGACTCAATGTGGCCACTCTTCTTGCCAGGCTCTGCACATCTTTGGATTGCGGGGGGATTGCATATCGATTAATGCTTATATCTTCTGAGGGTTAGCCTCGATTCCTCGCTGGTTGACCATGAACCCCAGGAACTTTCCAGATCCTACCCCGAATGTGCACTTCTGAGGATTTAGCCTCATATGATATTTTCGAAGAATTTTGAACATTTCTTCAAGATGTTGTACGTGATCTTTTGCTTTTTTCGACTTAACCAGCATGTCATCGACATAAACTTCTATTGTCTTGCCAATTTATCTTGCAAACATCATATTGACGAGACGCTGATAAGTTGCTCCTGCGTTGATGAGTCCGAAGGGCATCTTCTTGTAACAGGACAATCCTCGGTTAGTTATGAACAAAGTATGCTCCTCGTCTAGCTCGTACATGGGGATTTGATTATATCCAGAGTATGCGTCCATGAAGCTTAAGAGTTCATACCCCGATATCACATCTACAAGTTGGTCGAGGAAAACTGTCTTTCGGACATGCTTTGTCAAGGTCAGTGAAATCGATACAAGTTCTTCCATTCCCATTAGGTTTCTTTACTAAAACTGGGTTTGCAAGCCAATTTGGGTAGATTCCCTAATGAATCCAATTTCGAGCAGCCTTTCTACCTTTTCTTTCAATGCGATGTAGCGTTCTGGACTCATGGCTCTCCTTTTTTGCCGCACAGGCTTCTTCATCGTCTCTATATTGAGGCGATAACATATGATACTCGGATCAATTCCCACCATATCCGAATGTTGCCACGCAAAGATATGCAAGTTTGATTTCAGACAAACAATCAATGAAGCTCGCACAGATTCTGAAAGTTTTGTTCCGATTTTTAGAACCTTCGAAGACCTATCAATCGACAATTCTTCAAAGTCTTCTATAGGTCCAGTTTTGACTTCTTCATCGATTTCTCGAGGGTTGATGTCTTCGATTGACGTTCTGGCTGACGCTTCGCCTGACGCTTCCCTTGATACTTCTCCTTGTAGTTGGACCATCATTGTGCGAGGTGTTATATCTTTTATTGCGAGCTTTATTGAGTTATTATAACAAGTCTTCGCATCATATTGGTTGCCTCGCACTTCGCCTACTCCATGTTGAGTTGAGAACTTCATGGCGAGGTGGTAGATTTAAATAACTACTCGAAGCTCCCTCAGTGTTGGTCTTCCTAGTATAGCATTAAATGCAGAGGGACAACCATAACTAAGAATTGGGTCATTACCGTTGAAAGCCTAGGGCAAGTTCTAACATTGATCATTAACTCAACCATACCCCTAGGCATTATGCTGTTACCAGTGAATCCGTGAAGTAGAGTAACAACGGGTTTTAGGTCGCTCTCACTCAAACCCATCTTCTTGAAGGCGTTATAGTACAAGATGTCGACGACGCTTCCATTATCGACCAATACTCGCCATAGCTACATGCTTCCACAGTTGATCTTTATGACCAACGCATCATTGTGCGAGTAATGGACTTCCCTTGCATCTTGCTCCGTAAAGGTAATATCTATATCTGGTACTCGTTGAAACTTTCATGGTCGCTGCTCGAGATGCATGACATTAGTTAATGGTCGCTGTCGTGCTTCTCACGCATACTTATCCTGCGCTCTCTTGGAATCTCTATCAACGTGCTGTCCTCCGAAAATAGTTCGCACCTCGCATTGTATTTCTAGAGGTCGCTGTCGGTTTTCTTCTCGCCTTTCATTGTTCTATTTAGTGTACTGCCACAGCCACTCTTCTTTAATTAATCTTTCAATCTCATCTTTCACGGCAAAGCAATTATTGGTATCATATCCAATGTCAATATGATACCGGCAAAACTTGTTAGGGTTGTGCCTTGCTCTATCTCTTTTCATTGGTTTCGGTTGACGATACCGCTCCTGTTGGTTTGTGACCGCATAGATATGATCTATGGGTGTGTTCAGTTCAGTGTAGTTATTGAACCTCATAGGAGCTCTTAGAATCTCCTGTTTCTTCTGTTTGGGCTGTTTCTCAGTTGATTGTTCATTACTCCTTTTGTTTAACTTCTTATCATTATTGTTTTTGTTTGTGGTCGCATCTTTAGTAGCATCCTTTCCTCCTCTCTTTGTCCTCTAATGAAGATTTTCGCATGAAGATTCCACCCTTAGATGTCGACCAACTCTTCGATAGAAGTCTTCAAGGGTTCTGCATTCTCACTCTAGTAACTCTTCTCAGAGTTTTGTCTTTGGTCGTACCCCAACTATTATTAGAGTTAAAACTTCTCCCTCAGGTGGGTTATTGACCTTTGCCAACTCTGAGGTAAAATGATTTAAGTAAGATCGTAGAGTTTCCTCCAGGCCTTGCTGAATAGCAGACAGACTGACCAGTGTAACAATAAAATTCTTTGCAGCCTGGAATTGCCTCAAGAATGCAGTCTGAAGCTGTTACTAGGACGAGATCTTGAGTCCTTGGAACCACTTCTTCGCTGCTCCTTTGAGAGTTACAGCAAAGCATCTACAACATGTGAGATCTTCAACACGATGAAGTTTCATCAGGTCGCTAAAGTGATCTATATGGTCCTGTGGATTAGTTTTCTTATCAAAAGTGTTTATGGTGGGAAGTTTAAATCTAGTAGGTAAGGCGGCAGCTCGAACCTCCTCGTTGAATGGCGATTGATGATACCCATCAGTAAGCTCATCATCCTAGCCAGCAAGTGCATTTAATGCAATCCTTAAATTATGAACATCGACGTTCAAAGGGAGAACATTCTCTCTTACTGATGGTAGGAGTGGTCTCTGATCGTTATCACGATATAAGGTGGGTTGGTTAGGCATGGTCTGTTGCGACCTTAGGGATTCCAATGAAATAGTATGACGATATCGACTTCGGTTGTTGTGATGCGATATGGATCGCTCCTGACTACGTTGGTTGTTCTGGTTTTTTTTTCGGTTTTTTGGATTTTTTTCGGGTTTTTTTCTTGTTCTTTTCAAGGTTCTTTCCGGTTTGTGTTTTTTGTTGTTTTTTTGGCCATTCCGGTTTGTTGTTCGTTTTTGGGGAGGTTTTTTCCGGTTCTTGTTCGTTGTTTGATGTTTTGTTCCCGGTTTCCGGTTGGAGTTTTGGGCCTTTGCTTTTTCCTTTGGGGTTGGGTTTTCCTTGTTGTTCTTGTTGGTTTTTAGGTTGTTGGGGTTTCCTTTTTTCTGGGTTTTGATTTCTTTTTTCAATTTTTTGGTTGGGCCTTTTTTTGGGCGTTTGTTGCGTTGGCGGGTTCCCCTTTTTTCCTTCGGCAGTTTTTGTTGGGGGTTTTTTATTTTACTTGTTGTTTTGTTGAGGTTTCCCCGTTTCGGCTTTTTTGGGTTCTTTTTTTTGGCCGTTTTTTTTTGTTTTGTTGTTGGCGGTTTGTTCTTGGTTGGGTTTTCTTTGGCCACCACCGTTCTTTTGGGGTTGTTTTTGGTTGTTTCTGTTTTTTTTGTTTTTTGTTTTTTTTGAAGGAGTTGGATTTGCCATTTTTTTTTGTTGGATTGGCCTTCTTTTTGTGGCCATTTTTTACGGGGGTTTTTTTCACCATTAATTTTGGGAATTTGCAGGAGTTGGTTTTTTTTTGAAAAGGTTTATTCATTCAAACCAATTAAGGGGTTAGGATTTTTTTGTTGTTTCGGCCCCAAAAAAGATGAGCCTACGTTTATTGTTTTTCACTATTTTCTGGAGATTTACAAGAGTTTTGTTAAATCTCAAGGCTAGAATTCCAAGAGCTAAAAATTACAGTGTCGTCTGAAAAAGAAGAAAGGGTCTAAAAAGTTCTCAAAAGATCAAATGAAGATCCCCTACAACTGTATTGAACTCCCTTTATATAGGTGATGATAGCTTAATGTTTTCCAATTATGAGAATAGGTAACTGTATAATCAAAAAATACAATTTGAGTAACAATATAACTGGGTAATAATTTAAATGAGATGACTGGTCGATCTTTACAGAGAAACTTTTGTTTTCCTTTCTTTGTAGATTACTCATTTGACGAAGTTTAATCTAGTTTCTTTTTCATTTTGATCGCACTTAACTCGTTCAGAGGAGGTTGTACTTAACTTATTCAGTGGAGGTCGCATTTAACTCTTTCGGAAGAGGTCGCACTTAATCTTACTCATGCGACCTGGCACGTCTACTTGGTCAATTTTTTCCTTTTTGGCATTGACCAACATATAGGTTTTAGACCGTATAACAATGTGTTTTATATAATTATATATAGATAAATAGTAGCAGTCTCGTCATCATCACTTTGTAACACATTAACTAGAGGGATATATATATATATATATATAGAGAGAGAGAGAGAGAGAGAGAGAGAGAGAGAGAGAGATGGCTGGTAAGAAGCAGGAAGGAAGAGTAGTAGATCCAGTAGTACTGTTCGAAACAAGAAAAGCAAGGTTTAGAGGAGTGTGCAAGGTGTTTGCGAGTACCATAATGATTGGCATGTGTTTGATATGGTATTACAGACTAACCAATATCCCAAGTTCATCAGCTCTGAGGACATGGCTAGCTTGGATTGGTGCGTTCATGGCTGAGGTCGGCTTCGGGTTGTACTGGATTATTACTCAGTCTGTTCGATGGAGTCTTCTTCGTTTTCATCCTTTCAAAGAAAGGCTCACCAAGAGGTTCGAGTGCTTGCTTATAATCTCAAGTTCTCTCTCTCTTGATTAAAATTTCTTGTTTCCCCATAATGTAAAAAGTAAATAAGATTAGTGTATGGTCAAAATAGGAAGAGGGAACTTAATACTTCACATTAGTAAAAGGTAAGTTTCAATTCTGAATTTACACGTGGAATTTCACTTTTTTAAATTTTAATAGTATGTGTACTAAACACCAAATGTGCTAGTTAAGTATTTTTGTCGAATTAAATACATAAATTACTAATGTGCGCTTAGAGGGAGATATTTTATATCTTTCCACTTCGAGATCCGCTCATGATTTTAGACTTTATAAAAGAAATTTGGTATTCACAGATTAGTATAACATGTTTGATTTCTTACATTATCATAACATTAAAGTTAGAGATCGACTGCTAGTACGTAGTTGACTCAAATGAGTGTTAACAGTTGTTGTATTAGAATAAGAATTAAATAATGTCATTAATTTCAAGTATTGGATTCATGTGAAAATGAATATCAATGACACGCCTTGTTCGCTGACTATAGCAAGAAATATTTTGTTTATAAATTACGAAGAATTATTAAAGCCAAGGACTAGCTAATTTTGTTTCAGACTTTCAGTTTGTTTTCAATGAAAATAGACGGAAAGTATCATTTCAAGGCAAAGTGATTTCTTTAGGACTATTATCCGGAATAACTTTTTTTTTTTTTGGTATAGTAATTATGACTGGTCATAATAAACAATAACGATTATTTGTAGTAAATGGTATTATGACTGGTCATACTCATAACATAAGTTGCTAGCTAAAAGAAATTATTATGAAAAATACTAAAAAATATCATTTTGAAAAGAAAAAACCTTTTCTTCTTTTGCATTGTTTGAATGCTATATATTGTGACAGATAGGAGAACGAGTTACTAGGGGTGGACACATTCGTAGGCACTGCAGACCCAATAATGGAGCCACCAACTTTGGTGATTAGCACAGTTTTATCAGCAATGACCTATAATCATCCACCTGAGAAATTGAGTGTTTATGTCACTGATGATGGTGGCTCAGAGTTTACTTTCTATGCTCTCTTAGAGGCCTCTCGTTTCTCTAAGCATCGGATACCCTTTTGTATAAGGTTCGATATTGAACCAAGGGCACCAGAGGCCTACTTCTCCCTCCAATATTCTTCTTTGCAGGATAGCAAGTTTGCTCAGGAATGGTTGGCTATCAAGGTAGCACTAAGAAAATTTATATGTGAGCCTTGCTAGCAACAAACGCGTTAAGCATTAGAGTTGTCCATCTCAGTAATGGACGGACACATTATAGCTTTTTTTTCTTTGTTTTTCTTTTATAGGAGAGCATAAATGTATGTTTCTAGACTTTTTACAAGTTGAATCAGTCCAAATGTTTTGAGTTACAAACTGAGGTTAATTATGCCATGTTGAAGCATTATGAGTTCAGTTTAAATATATATTTGCTTTAGCTAGCCTTAAGCTGGAAGTATGATTATTCTTGACAACATAAATCTAATTGGATCAAATTTCTTTTTTTTGGTATGTTTTGGATAGAAACTGTATGAAGATATGAAAAACTGTATTGAGTCAGTTATTGAAGCAGGAAAGATTCCGGAAGGAATAAGGAAACAACATAAATGATTTGCAGAATGGAACTCTAACTTGAATAAGCAAGATCATCAGTTAATTGTTCAGGTAGAAAGCAAGATCATCATAAACAGCATTACTTGATTTCGTTTTTATTGTCCGTCTTTTTCTTTTTTCTTTAGTTTCATTTATTTTTCCTGATTTTCCCAGATTTTAATAGTTGGAAGGGACACAAGTGTTGTGGACAATGTTGGGAATCGATTGCCAATGTTGGTATACATGTCAAGGGAAAAGAGGCCCGAATGGCCTCACAATTTTAAAGCTGGAGCTATGAATTCACTTGTAAGCTTGCTTCATTCTGCCTATATTTCATTCTATCTAGTTTAGTGTAAGAAAAATGCTTCTAGCATGCTCATATGAGGAAAAAGAAATGAAAACTAATCTGAGAGGCAAACATTGCTTGAACTTTGGAAAGCTATTACCTCTCCAACAAGGTAATTATTAGTGAACTGAAATGCTTTTCACATCTGCAGATAAGGGTATCTTCAGGGATAACAAATGCACCCTTCATTCTCAACTTGGACTCCGACATGTATTCTAACTATGCAGATACAATTCAAGAAGTGTTATGCTTCTTCATGGACGAAAAGAAAGGGGACGAGTTCGCATTTGTGCAGTTTCCAGAGCTCTATAACAATCTCACCAGGAATGATATTTATGCAAATCGTTGCTTATTAACTGCTGAGGTCAGTAACAAATATATCATCGGTGGAACTAAGCCTTTTGTTTCTCTAACTAAGATTGGTGTACAATCGGGGAAACGTGATTCTTGGTTATGTTTTCTAAGGTTATACATCCTGGATTGGGTGGATATGGTGCAGCTTTGTACTACGGAACCGGATGCTTCCATCGAAGAGACAGTCTTTGCGGAAGAAAGTATTTCAAGGGTGACAGAGTACAATGGAACATGGAGAGCGAAAAGAATGCGGAAAGAACTGCTGGTGATTTGGAAGAATCATCAAAAGTTCTTGCTAGTTGCAGCTATGAGAAGGGTACTCAATGGGGGAAAGAGGTTGTGCTCTATCTCCCTCTATCCCATATCTCACCAACTCTTTCGAATTCTTAGTGTGGGATCCGTTCCTAAATCATACGCCACATAGACGATTAAGTAGCAGAACAGGTCACAAGCGAGGTACACCGTCCGACACGTGTCCAGAGCGACCAATTAATAGCCACGCGAATCGCATGTAGTACCGCATATGCCTATGGGTTGTCCGAGGCCAGGGCCGAACCTATCCCAGACCCTAGATGGATCCGGCCAAGTCCGATTCTTACCTCGACAGTTAGGGATCGGGAGCCTTAAGGGTCTTCGGCCAGAATACCGTGGGAAGTAGCTCACCGCTCTAGACCTAGACAGAGCATTTAATGCGATCTTAGGTAAGTACGCGCATTGGGCAAGTCGTCCTGACAGAATGGCAGCTTGTCAAAATCTCACCCCCGACAGGCTGGAGTTGTAGGGGATGGCGGAAAATAGGCCGTGATAACGCAAAGGAAGTCACGGTAACCACGACTAGTGATTTCCGGAGTAAGTCATGATGAGAAAATGTACTCGATCCTGGGATTGAGAGCCACAAAGCTCCCAGTTTTAGGATTATATATATAAGCCTTGTTTCCTCCCTAAAGGGATATAGACAAAAAAAAAAAAAACGTTTACAGAGAAAAACTAAATCCTTGTTGTTCAGTCTTGGGGATAAATCACTGACTTAAGCATCGGAGAGTTTTTGCAGGTGGCCACCCCCACCTCTCCGTCTCAGCCTGAAACTAAAGGCATTCTGGGATAGTAATGATACGTGGACAGTTAATGGATACAATGTCAGCAGTTCAGAAATACGTGAACAGTTGCTAAGAATCACATCAACACTTAGTCCTAATAATGATCATACTGTCTACAAAAATCCAAATGGGAGTGATATATGGTTGTCTTGTAGAAGATGTTGTTGCTGGCTTGGAAATCCAATGTAGGAGATGGAAATCAGTTTACTACAATCCAGAGAGAAAAGCCTTTCTAGGTGTTTCCCCGGCTATGTTAGAGGTAGCTCTTATTCAGCACAAAAGGTGGTCTGAAGGCTTGTCTCGGTTTTTTTTTTTCAGTTTTTTGTTCTTGGGAGGTTAAGTTTGTTTGCCCAATTGGGTTCTTTTTTTTTTTTTTTTTGGGCCCCGTTTTCTTGGCCACTTTTTTTTTTTGCCTTTTTTCCTTTTTTTTGCTTTTTCATTGTTTTTTTTTTTTTCCTTGGGTTTTTTTTTTCGTTCCAATTTTTTTTTTTTTTTTGTTGGGGGGGTTGGATTTTCGGGGGCGGGGAAATAAAACCCTTTCTTAGTGAGACACAATCGTTTTTACACTTTGACATATTGAAACTTTGGACTTGATTAACTAAAACAGGAAAACATGAAGTAAATTCGACGTAAGACAAAGATAATCACATTCACAATCAAAATAATGAAACCCAATACAGTTAAGAAATCTAATTCTTAAGAATAATAATCCCAAAAATTTAATGGACTATAGGATCTGTATCTATTGGCACTTATTTCCAAAGGATAGAAACATACGAGCAACTATGCACATTCATTATCAGCAATGACATGAAGCACTTGAAAATTGGCACCACCTCAGGGTGTAAGAAGCTAAAGAAGATGAAGCTTAAACTTCAGAACTAAGCTTCAAGTCGCCAAATGATTGGTGGATTGGCTTTTGGATTTGGATTCGAGCGAAGTTTGTGGGATCATCGTTCATAAGAAAGCTCCTCTTCATGTTGTGCCAATTCCCTACTCCCCTTGATCTATATAGTTACCTCAGATTTATGGCAGTTCTGTCTTTATGTAACATGTACTTTTGGCTTGTCCAATGAACAAGTTTAATCATAAGGAGAAAAATATGATATTCTACTGAGCTAGTCATCTACATAAATTCCATTTTGAGTAATTTATATTCACAACATGATAGCCATACGTTTCATGGTTCCTGCCGTTTGCTTATGTCTTTGTAGCCAAAAATGCTTTCAGTGCATTGGAAGCCATGAGCTGTGGAAGTACACTAAAAGCTTGGTGGAACTTACAGAGAATGTGGTTTATTCGACGAAGTACTTCCTATTTCATCGCCTTCATCAACGTCATCAAGAGGCAACTGAAACTATCTGAAACAACATTTGCTCTCACTAATAAAGTTGTGACAAAAGACGCCTTAATGAGATATGAGCAGGAGATTATGGGGTTTGGAAGCTCAAATATAATGTTCACCATATTGTCAACATTGGCAATACTTAACTTGTTCACTTTACTCGGCGGAATCATGAGGCTCGTTGTGGATTTGAATTCTGAGGCTTTAGAGAAGTGTATTATGCAGATTGTTCTTTGTGGAATAATAGATGCGACCAATTTGCCAATTTATGAAGCTCTCTTCATCCGAAGTGATATGGGTTGTCTACCATCTTCTGTTATGTTCAAGTATATTGTTTTGGCTTCAATTATATGCCTTAATGCCAATATGTTAAAAGACTACATTGTAATTGAGAAATAATATTTATATGTAAGTATTAATGCCTATAAATAAGAATAATGACATTTTTTTCTATGACGAATGAATGCTCTCTAAATTAGGAGGGAATACTATTGTTGTAAAAGAAATTGGGAACAGTCGAATACAACCACAAAATCAGTACCAAACGTGTAAAAAGGACAGGCCTATACAATCTCTATGAACCAAGGACAGAACTCATTTTTGGGTTTCCCCAATTTTTTTTTTTGTAATGTTAATAGCAATAAATTCATCTGATGGAGCATATCATTATATGAGAAGACCCCCTCTCTCTCTAAAAAACTTCGGCTTTACATTTTTTTTTAAAAATCTTGATTTCTATCAAACGATTGATTTTCTTAGTTTTTTCTTCAATAATCCCTTCATCGATGTCGAGGTCTTTGTTTCCTACATTTATTTTCATACGAGATTTTGTCATACNGTCATCAGCAGCTGCCGCCGGCCACCAGATTGCTAGAAAAAGCCATTGATGCCGTTTTGACCTATTTCGGATTTTTGGCCGCCGGCGAAGATTCCGACGTCCATTCGACTCCAAACTGATCCCGTTGGATTCGTATCGTCACAAGGATCATTAAGGTATATATATCTCAACCCCATACTGTCCGAATCAAAAATTTCCTTTTTGAGTATTTTGAGTTTTTGAATTTTAGTTTTCGATCCGGCCGTTGGATTGTGTTTTTGACTACATTTTTGGAATGTACTCAGAAAATTGAGAAGTTTGATATATATCTTGTGTGGTTTGGTGATCGGCATGAAAATCGAGATCGGACAGTCAAGATTTTGTCTCGTTTTGTGTGTCACCTGTCTGGTGTGGGCCCGGACCCGAATTGGACAAGTTATATGTATAACCTAGATATTTTGGGTGCTAGGAATTCAGTGAAGAGGTCCGTTTGTGGAATTGAAGCTCCGGTGAAAAAGTTAATTTTTCGCAAGAGGACAATCGAGGGCTTGGAATTGGTTCCCGACCCTTCGGGCGATCGTCAACGATACCTTAAGGACTCAATAGTATGTTGTCACAATTCTGTTGAGGTAGGGGTTTAGTTACCTTCGTTTTATACCGTATTTGAGTTAAAACTTATTTTCTGCAGCATATAAGAACAAGTGTGTTTTTAATGATTTAAATTATATATGATGGAATCTGGTTATACGATATATACTGTATTGTTCTGAGAGTTTGCTGTGTGTAGGTTATTTTAGGTATATCAAAAATGGGGCCGTTATACTACCCGTTTTTCTATAAAACCCTATTATGTATGTTTTACTGAAAAACTAGAGTACAGTAGTTTTTACACTTCAGCTCTGTATTGCACGTGTTATAGGATCATATATGAGCACCGTGTTAGCATCGTGGGTTTTACAGTGTGGTGCTGCGTGCCCCACCGTTGATGAAAGTCCGTAAACTCGCCCGAGATCTTGTTACTTTTGATTACCTCCCCATTTGGCAGGTGTAGGCAATTCGGTTGCCCCTCCAAGTTTGGTAGGCGACACATGGGTGTCCCCTCCGGGTATGGGCTTAGGTATCAGGCAGGCTGTTAGGTATACTTAGTGCCATCATCCTGGGTTTCCACATATGAGAGGATGTGAGCTCATAGGTATAGGTTGATTTGTGTCATGTGCATATGGATTGATGGTTTTGATTACATTATTTTACATATATTGGCTCCAGGTTTGGATTATATATATATACGTGTGTGTATATTTTTGATTTGAACTAACCATGCCGGCGATTCCCATCACTGAACTGTTTTTCCCCGAGGTAACTATTTTCCTACAAGGCATTGTATGCTCACCCCCCTACCTTCCTCCTCAGATGGTGTCCAGTACAATCTTGGTGATCAAGAGGAGTAAGAGGTCATCTGGATTGCAGTTCGCCTCTTGGTAATGCTAGGAGTTTATTGTCGTAGTCTTTGGACTATTTGGATTTTGTGTTAGCCTTGAACCAAGATTACTATTTTCTATTTTGTCTGCAAACTTATGTATGCCATTCTGGTGTTTGACTTTTTGGTGGATGATGATGATGCTGGGTTTTGTATTTAATTTCACGTTTTTAAGTAATTGTTCAATCTATGTTTGATGGCGTATACGAACTGTGGGAGTAGTTCACGGGATGGAATTCCGAAATAAAAACTAGAACTTTTGATACTTTTCAAATAAATTAAGGAATTTCCCACCTTTGTGAAATTCCCCTTCTGCCACTAGACCGGGTTTTGGGTCGTGACAGAAATTTTTTGTATCAGGGCTTTGAGTTTAACTGCTCGGACGTATCACCATTAAACTAGTTTGAAGTTGATTTTTAAGACAAGCATTCATTATTATCGCACTAACAGTTTGGCATATTGTTTCAGACTTTTAAGGATGCCTCCTAGAAGAGTTCCAAGGCACCAGTCGGATGCCGAACCTCCTCGTCCAGATTTCACTCATCTGATCGAGGCAATGCAGCAAGCATTCGTCCAGATGAGCAATCCAGACTATCAGCCTCCAGCTCCGAGGGAACGTCAGTTGGATCAGGCCGATCACCTCCAACGGTTCATGCGTCTTCAGCCAGGGTAGTTTGATGGTAGACCAGAAGCTCTCACAGCAATTGCTTGGTTGCGTGAGATAGAGAGGCACTTTCGAGTCCTTGGTACTCCGGTTGAGTTTTGGGCTGTGTTTGCTGTTACTCATTTGACAGGGAGTGCCATTCATTGGTGGGAAACAGTGGAACAGATGCAAGATGTAGTGGGCTTGACTTGGGAAGACTTTGAACGGATTTTCAAGGCTCAATATGCCAATGAGGATCAACAGGATGAAGTTGTGAACCGATTTGAGACTTTGACCCAAGGTAACAGAACGGTGAATGAGTACTTGATAGAGTTTACTGAGTTGGCAAGTATTGCTCTTGGACCAGGTACGAGTGAGAAGTATCGAGTTGCTAAGTTCAGGAGTCGTCTGAATCGGAACATTTTCAATAGGATTGGTACCCAAACTTTCCATACTCTTCCTGAGATTGCAGTGGCTGCTCAGTGGGCAGAGGCCATTGAAGAAAGTTTGGATTCCAGGAGGAACCAACGGAAAGGAAATGACAGGAAAGCCACCAGAAGGAACCAGGGTCAGTGGTCAGCCCAGGGTACTCCGAGCAGTGGGAGCTCAAATAGTAGTGGTTCTTCTAGGGGTGGTAGAGGTAGTCCGTATGGAGGCTGTTTTATTTGTGGCCAGCAAGGTCATCGGAAGAAGGAGTTTCCCAACCATCTGTAAAAATCTCCTCTTTCTTAGGGAGGACCGCAAAGGAGCCAGTCAGGTTCTGCTTCTTATTAGAGCACTCAAGCAAGGCCGCAACAGTCACAGGGTGCTTCGCAGGCTTTTACTTCCCCTCAGCCTTATCAGCATCAGTACCGCCCTCAGGGTTTCACTCAGAACTTTCAGACTCCTCAGGCTTCAGGGAGTCAGGGTGAGCGTGGATATGGCAGTAGTGGTCCAGAATCCAGCAGCAGCTGTCTTGGCCAAGGAAGAGGCAACAAAGGGAAAGGAAAGGTAACTGGCCAAGCCTATGCTTTTACTGGAGCAGATGACACTCAGGATCGTACGGGCCGAGGTGTTTTTGACAGTATGATCCTTCTTTCACACTCTTGGGCACATGTTTTGTTTGATACTGGTGCATCCTATTCATTCATATCCTTATTGTTTGCTCAACTGTTAGGGTTGAAATTTTCTGATTTGGATTATGTATTGTCGTTGGGTACACCTTTGAGAGGAATGGCCGATGTGTCTAGTGTGTGTAAGTCTTGTCGGGTTGTGATTGGTGATAGGAAGCTTCTTACTGATTTGATTGTGTTGCCAATGAGACAATATGACATGATACTTGGTTTGTATTGGTTGTTGAAGTATCAAACCGTTGTGGACTGTCATAAGAAGCGGGTGACTCTTTTTCCTAGTGATGGACATCCTATTATCTATCAGTCTGGGATGAGTCCATTGAAGCCTAGTCCTGTTCTGAAAGTATGCATGGGTGGAAGGAAGAAACTTGAGTGTTATGGGAACTTGTTTGGCATAGATGGTAAGGTGAGGACAGACGATCAAGACCTATGGATTCCGCTGGTGTGTGAGTATTCGGAGGTATTTCCTGAAGACTTACCGGGGTTACCACCTGATAGGGAGATCAGTTCTGCACTGAACTAGTTCCTGAAGCTCAGCCAGTTTCTATTCTAGCCTATCGCATGACACCTGCTGAGATGGAAGAATTAAGAGAACAGTTGGATGATCTACTTTCCAAGGGCTTTATTCGCAGTAGCACTTCTTCTTGGGGTGCTCCTGTTTTGTTTGCGATGAAAGCTGATGGTTCGTTGAGACTTTGTGTGGATTACCGGAAGTTGAACCAGTTGACAGTGAAGAACAAGTATCCTTTGCCAATGATAGATGAGTTGTTTNATGTATTGTCGTTGGGTACACCTTTGAGAGGAATGGCCGATGTGTCTAGTGTGTGTAAGTCTTGTCGGGTTGTGATTGGTGATAGGAAGCTTCTTACTGATTTGATTGTGTTGCCAATGAGACAATATGACATGATACTTGGTTTGTATTGGTTGTTGAAGTATCAAACCGTTGTGGACTGTCATAAGAAGCGGGTGACTCTTTTTCCTAGTGATGGACATCCTATTATCTATCAGTCTGGGATGAGTCCATTGAAGCCTAGTCCTGTTCTGAAAGTATGCATGGGTGGAAGGAAGAAACTTGAGTGTTATGGGAACTTGTTTGGCATAGATGGTAAGGTGAGGACAGACGATCAAGACCTATGGATTCCGCTGGTGTGTGAGTATTCGGAGGTATTTCCTGAAGACTTACCGGGGTTACCACCTGATAGGGAGATCAGTTCTGCACTGAACTAGTTCCTGAAGCTCAGCCAGTTTCTATTCTAGCCTATCGCATGACACCTGCTGAGATGGAAGAATTAAGAGAACAGTTGGATGATCTACTTTCCAAGGGCTTTATTCGCAGTAGCACTTCTTCTTGGGGTGCTCCTGTTTTGTTTGCGATGAAAGCTGATGGTTCGTTGAGACTTTGTGTGGATTACCGGAAGTTGAACCAGTTGACAGTGAAGAACAAGTATCCTTTGCCAATGATAGATGAGTTGTTTGATCAACTCAGTGGTTCAAGGTTCTTCTCTAAGATCGATTTGAGATCCAATCATCATCAATTGAAGATAAGGGAGGATGATATACTGAAGGCAGCATTCAGAACCTGATATGGTCACTTTGAGTTTCTGGTGATATTATTTGGTTTAACGAATGCACCCGCAGTCTTTATGGATCTCATGAATCGGATTTTCAGGCTGTTTTTGGATCATTTTGTGGTTGTGTTCATCGACGATATTCTTGTGTATTCTAAGACTCGAGAAGAGTATGCCGAACATCTAGGGATAGTACTCAAGAGCTTGAGAGATCATCAGTTGTATGCCAAGAAATCGAAGTGTGACTTTTGGATGTTAGAAGTGAAGTTCTTGGGCCATGTGATTTCTCACAGAGGTATTTCAGTCGATCCCGCTAAGATCGAAGCTGTCTTGGAGTGGGAAAAACCAAGAAATGTGACAGAGGTACATAGTTTCCTTGGATTGGCAGGCTACTACCGTCGTTTTGTGCAATATTTCTCAAGAATTGCTTTGCCTTTGACGAAGTTGACTAGGAAGGACGTCAAGTTTGTTTAGGATCACGAAAGTGAAGATGCTTTTGTTAGCTTGAAGCAGAGTTTAACCACTGCACCTGTTCTTACTGTTCCTGACAGTAACGAACCTTATGTAGTGTATACCGATGCTTCAAAGACGGGTTTGGAATATGTCTTGATGCAGAATGGTCGAGTTGTGGCTTATGCTTCTCGTCAGTTGAAGCCACATGAAAGGAACTATCCCACCCATGATCTAGAACTTGCAGCAGTGATCTTTGTCTTGAAGATTTGGCGATGTTACTTGTATGGTGTGAAGTTCGACATATTCTCCGATCATAAGAGTTTGAAGTATCTCTTTACCCGGAAGGATATGAACTTGAGACAGTGAAGATGGGTTGAGTATATGAAGGATTATGACTTTGACCTATAGTACCATCCTGGTAAGGCCAATGTTGTAGCCGATGCACTGAGTAGGAAGCCTCGTGGTGCACTAGCTGCACTGGTGTTTGAAGATTGGAAAAACTCAGTTGTGATTGGTGATTACAACTTGCAGTACTTCGAGAATGAAGGGGTTGCTTTCCTGAGCAACATTATGATTTCATCTCTTCTCCAGACTGTCCAGTAGAGTCAGTGACAAGACAAGCAGTTGAGGACAACCTGGAACCGACTTCAAAATAGTTGGAGCACTAACCGGGAAGGGTTCTTGCTTTTCAATGGGAAGTTAGCTATAGCTAATGACCCTAATCTTCGAGAAACCATTCTAACAGAGGCTCACAAATCAAGGTTCACAGTACATCCAGGTAGTACTAAGATGTACCGGGACTTGAAACAGCAGTATTGGTTGAAAGGAATGAAGAAGGATGTAGCTACTTTTATGGCTAAGTGTTTGACTTGTCAGCAAGTCAAGGCTGAACATCAGAGACCAGCTGGATTACTTCAGCCGTTACTCATTCCGGAATGGAAGTGGGACAAGATCACGATGGACTTCGTGACTAATTTGCCAAAGACCTCGAGGAAGAACGACGCAGTTTGGGTGATAGTCGATCGGTTAACAAAGAGTACTCACTTTATACTGATTCGGATGGACTAATCTCTTACTAAGCTCAGTAGACTATATGTGGAGAACATCATACGCTTGCATGGTGTGCCTTCAAGCATAGTATCTGACAGAGATCCAAGTTTCACTTCTAAGTTTTAGAGAGCCTTGCAGAAAGCGTTTGGTACGCAGTTGGATATTAGTACAGCTCACCATCCTGAGACAGACGGTCAGTCTGAAAGGACCATTCAGATTCTTGAGGACATGCTACATTGTTGCATACTGGATTTTGGTGGGAACTGGGATGATCATCTTCCTTTGGTGGAATTTGCTTATAATAACAGTTACCAAACCAGTGTGGGTGTGGCTCCATATGAAGTGTTATATGGGAGGCCGTGTAGATCGCCTTTGTGTTGGGCAGAATCAGAAGAGCATGTTACTCTCGGACCTGAATTAATTGGGGAGACTACTGAGAAGATCAAGGATATCCAAGAAAGACTCAAAGAGATTCAGAGTCGCCAGAAGAGTTATGCTGACCCGAAGAGGCGTGAGGTAGAGTTCGATACTGGTGATTCCGTATTCTTGAAAGTGACTCCAAGGCGAGGTGTTACAAGATTTGGAGTTAAGGGTAAGCTTGCTCCGAGGTATATTGGTCCCTTTGAGATCGCAGAGAGAATTGGACCAGTGGCATATCGCTTGAATCTACCTGCACAGTTGGGTCACGTGCATAATGTATTTCATGTGTCGATGTTGAAGAAGTACACGTCGGACCCATCTCATGTTGTCCAGTACGTTCCTGTACCGATCCAAGAGGATGTGTCCTATGAGGAGCAGCCTATTCGCTTATTAGCTAGAGAGTTGAAAGTGCTTTGCAATAGAGAGATATCACTTGTCAAGGTGCTTTGGGAACATCACAAAGAGGACGAGGCTACTTGGGAACTCAAGACGGAGATGTACGAGAAGTACCCTCATTTGTTTAACTTTCAATTAAAAGTTGTATTATGATGTAAACCTTGACTTGTACTTTGAATTTCGGGACGAAATTCCTATAAGGGGGGGAGAATGTAAAAACCCGGAATTTTTTAGGGTAATTTGGACAATTTACCAATTTTTCGAATAAAATATTGTGGGGATTAATTTGCAAACGTTTTGTGCAGATGGACTAAATTGCAAATTTTGGGGGACTAGATTGACAGAGATTTGAAATTTTGGAGACTTATGTGCAATTTTTGAAAAATTGCACAGCCC
>JXTB01000618.1:38076-48534 GCA_002914805.1 Parasponia andersonii | reverse complement strand
AAAATTGCCATTTTTGAGTATTTTGAGTTTTTGAATTTTAGTTTTCGATCCGGCCGTTGGATTGTGTTTTTGACTCTATTTTTGGAATGAACTCGGAAAATGGAGAAGTTTGATATATATATATATATATATATTGTGTGGTTTGGTGATCGGCACGAAAATCGAGATCGGAAAGTCAAGATTTTGTCTCGTTTTGTGTGCCACCGGTCCGGTGTGGGCCCGGACCCGAATTGGACAAGTTATATGTCTAACTTAGCTATTTTGGATGCTAAGAATTCAGTGAAGAGGTCCGTTTGTGGAATTGAAGCTCCGGTAAAAAAGTTGATTTTTCGCAAGAGAACAATCGAGAGCTTGGAATTGGTTCCCGACCCTCCGGACGATCGTCAACGACACCTTAAAGACTCAATAGCGTGGTGTCGCTATTCTGTTGAGGTAGGAGTTTAGTTACCTTTGTTTTATACCGTATTTGAGTTAAAACTTATTTTTTGAAGTATATAAGAACAAGTGTATTTTTAATGATTTGAATTATATGTGATGGAATTTGGTTATACAATATATACTGTACTGCTCTGGGAGTTTGCTGTGTGCAGATTATTTTGGGTATATCTAAAATAGGGCCGTTATACTGCCTGTTTTTCTATAAAACCCTATTATGTATGTTTTACTGAAAAACTAGAGTACGGTAGTTTTTACACTTCAATTCTGTATTGCACGTGTCATAGGATCATACATGAGTACCGTGTTAGCATCGTGGGTTTTACAGTGTGGCGCTGCGTGCCCCACCGTCGGTGAAAGTCCGTAAACTCATGCGATGTCTTGTTACTTCTGATTACCTCCCCATTTGGCAGATGTAGGCAATTCGGTTGCCCCTTCAGGTTTGGTAGGCGACATATGGGTGTCTCCTCCAGGTATGGGCTTAGGTATCAGGCAGACTGTTAGGTACACTTAGTGCCATCATCATGGGTTTCCATAGATGAGAGGATGTAAGTTCATGGGTATAGGTTGATTTGTGTCATGTGTATATGGATTGATGATTTTGATTACACTGTTTTATATATATTGGTTCCCGGTTTGGATTATATATATATATATATACATGTGTGTATGTTTTGGATTTGAACTAACCATGCCGGAGATTCCCATCACTGAACTTTTTTCCCCGAGGTAACTATTTTCCTACTGGGCATTGTATGCTCACTCCTCTACTTTCCTCCTCAGGTGGTGTCCAATGCGATCTTGATGATCAAGAGGAGTAAGAGGTCATCTGGATTACAGTTCGCCTCTTGGTAATACTAGGAGTTTGTTGTCGTAGTTTTTGGACTATTTGGATTTTGCGTTAGCCTTGAAACAAGATTACTGTTTTCTATTTTGTCTGCAAACTTATGTATGCCATTCTAGTGTTTGACTTTTTGGTGAATGATGATGATGCTGGGTTTTGTATTTAATTTCACGTTTTTAAGTAATTATTCAATCTATGTTTGATGGTATATACGAACTGTGGGAGTGGTTCACGGGATAGAATTCCGATTATTTTATTTAAATGGACCGTGTTTATAAAAATTAAAACTTTTGATACTTTTCAAATAAATTAAGGAATTTCCCACCTTTATGAAAATTCCCTTCTGCCACTAGCCCGAGTTTTGGATCGTGACAACAGGCCTATACAATCTCTGTGAACCAAGGACAGAACTCATTTTTGGGTTTCCCCAATTTTTTTTTTTTTTGTAATGTTAATAGCAATAAATTCATCTGATGGAGCATATCATTACATGAGAAAACCCCCTCTCTCTCTTAAAAACTTCGGCTTTACATTTTTTTTTAAAAATCTTGATTTCTATCAGACGATTGATTTTCTTAGTTTTTTCTTCAATAATCCCTTCATCGATGTCGAGGTCTTTGTTTCCTACATTTATTTTCATACGAGATTTTGTCATACNTAGTGAGACACAATCGTTTTTACACTTTGACATATTGAAACTTTGGACTTGATTAACTAAAACAGGAAAACATGAAGTAAATTCGACGTAAGACAAAGATAATCACATTCACAATCAAAATAATGAAACCCAATACAGTTAAGAAATCTAATTCTTAAGAATAATAATCCCAAAAATTTAATGGACTATAGGATCTGTATCTATTGGCACTTATTTCCAAAGGATAGAAACATATGAGCAACTATGCACATTCATTATCAGCAATGACATGAAGCACTTGAAAATTGGCACCACCTCAGGGTGTAAGAAGCTAAAGAAGATGAAGCTTAAACTTCAGAACTAAGCTTCAAGTCGCCAAATGATTGGTGGATTGGCTTTTGGATTTGGATTCGAGCGAAGTTTGTGGGATCATCGTTCATAAGAAAGCTCCTCTTCATGTTGTGCCAATTCCCTACTCCCCTTGATCTATATAGTTACCTCAGATTTATGGCAGTTCTGTCTTTATGTAACATGTACTTTTGGCTTGTCCAATGAACAAGTTTAATCATAAGGAGAAAAATATGATATTCTACTGAGCTAGTCATCTACATAAATTCCATTTTGAGTAATTTATATTCACAACATGATAGCCATACGTTTCATGGTTCCTGCCGTTTGCTTATGTCTTTGTAGCCAAAAATGCTTTCAGTGCATTGGAAGCCATGAGCTGTGGAAGTACACTAAAAGCTTGGTGGAACTTACAGAGAATGTGGTTTATTCGACGAAGTACTTCCTATTTCATCGCCTTCATCAACGTCATCAAGAGGCAACTGAAACTATCTGAAACAACATTTGCTCTCACTAATAAAGTTGTGACAAAAGACGCCTTAATGAGATATGAGCAGGAGATTATGGGGTTTGGAAGCTCAAATATAATGTTCACCATATTGTCAACATTGGCAATACTTAACTTGTTCACTTTACTCGGCGGAATCATGAGGCTCGTTGTGGATTTGAATTCTGAGGCTTTAGAGAAGTGTATTATGCAGATTGTTCTTTGTGGAATAATAGATGCGACCAATTTGCCAATTTATGAAGCTCTCTTCATCCGAAGTTATATGGGTTGTCTACCATATTCTGTTATGTTCAACTATATTGTTTTGGCTTCAATTATATGCCTTAATGCCAATATGTTAAAAGACTACATTGTAATTGAGAAATAATATTTATATGTAAGTATTAATGCCTATAAATAAGAATAATGACATTTTTTTCTATGACGAATGAATGCTCTCTAAATTAGGAGGGAATACTATTGTTGTAAAAGAAATTGGGAACAGTCGAATACAACCACAAAATCAGTACCAAACGTGTAAAAAGGACAGGCCTATACAATCTCTATGAACCAAGGACAGAACTCATTTTTGGGTTTCCCCAATTTTTTTTTTTGTAATGTTAATAGCAATAAATTCATCTGATGGAGCATATCATTATATGAGAAGACCCCCTCTCTCTCTAAAAAACTTCGGCTTTACATTTTTTTTTAAAAATCTTGATTTCTATCAAACGATTGATTTTCTTAGTTTTTTCTTCAATAATCCCTTCATCGATGTCGAGGTCTTTGTTTCCTACATTTATTTTCATACGAGATTTTGTCATACTAAAATCTAAATATGTGTAGATGATGTTTATTTTTATTTTTTTATTAATAATTTCTTTTGTATTTATTTTTTATTGTTTTCTTCTATGTCTTAATATTCTATTATTGAAATTTGAAAGAATTTCAACCTTTCAAGGAGATGAATATTAGTGGGGCTAGTGTGCTATACTTCACGAGGATGAAGGGTAGCAAAACGTTTATTATTCTGTTAAATAATTTTTTTTTGTCTCTTTTATCCTTGAGCAGTAGAATTAACTGCTCTTTGTAAAGGTCTAAATATCTTGTTACGCTTTTTGGATTTGTCCATTTGGTAGGAAATTGATTTTAAGGTTATTATAAATACGGTAAATTCGACTGAATATATGTCTAACAACGATCTTATTGTTTGCAATGTTAACTTTCTGTTAAGAGATAATAATAATTCTAGTCTTGTCACTTTATTCTTTATTCCGAGAATGAGTATGACATACACTGTATTATTTCAATTCTGGTCAAATTATTTGTGATGCAAAACTAACTCTAGTCAGATCGGGAATCGTTGCTCCTAATTCCGATTATGACTTTATTCTTAGTTGATAAATCTAACTCTCCGGTCCAAATCACTAACTGTGTTGGAAAATCACCTTATACAATTTATAATAATAAAGATTTTTTTCTTGGTCGAGAAAAATCATGACATAAAATTAAAAGACATAACATATGCTGACAAAGATGCAATCTTGTGTTTTATAAATGGTGAGGACTGCAGTACTAGGGATTATTAATTTTTATTAATAGATTTACTAAGTTACTATTACATAGAAATTAATATTGAACAGTAACTCATGATCAGAAGTCAAGGGAGGGAAACACTTGTTAAAAGTTATGTTTGTCTGTATAAAAGATGCATATTTAGGAGGCAAAAGAAAACAATAAACCTATAATCGATTCGACAAATTGATAAATTTGTAATATGTTTTAAACGAACTTAAAAATTCACCTTATAACAACCAGTAAAAGAGGTTGTGACTACTAAATTTACTATAGCTCTGAGCTAATACTTTGCTTGAAAGGACAGTGCTTATCAACGGTGCCGTGTTATTTTAATTTGGCCATTCGACGCTATAAAAAAAATCACCATTTAGTGATAAATTTTTTGGTCGTGATAAATTTTTTGGTCACAACAAATTTTGTTGCGATTAAAAATGATATTTAGTCACAATTAACAATTTTTTTTAATTAAAAGATAATATTTAATTACAAGTACTTACTAATGTCTTTTTAGTCATAACTTTTGTTTAGTCACAACAAATTGTTGTTTTTATGACTAAAATTTTACTAATAAGTTTTTCAGTCACGATATATAGATGATGACATCTTTTTAGTTATGAATTTTTCATTTTTAATCACAATTTTTGTTGTAAATTTTTTGTAGTGACACCCTATCTCGCCTTACCCTTTTTACCCCTTTTTTGGTTAAATTTTATAAACAATATATTGGCAATTATCTCTTGGTTTTAAGTCGAGACAAATATAAATATATTGTATATCTACACATGTATATTTAGACTCACACACACTTGTTTTTACCTCCAAACTTATTAACTATCTAACGTCTTGTAATTAACTATCTAATCATGAAAGACAATTAAAAAAGAAAGACATTTTGAAAAGCCAATATATATATATATATATATATATAATATGTCATGATCTTCAACAAGAAAAAACATTTATGACACGATCCTTTTTCTTTCTTTTTTTTTAATTCGTTTGTTAGTGGTTAATAGGGGAGGAGGCTGGGAGTAGGGATTAAACTCTACACTTTTTGCTTCTCTAAGAGAAGTCTTAGGCCACACGTGATCAGGGCTCGTGGTACATCTATGTCAGGATCTGAATCAGTGTCCTGATTTGCTAAAAAAAATTGATCTAAAACATATATGCTTTGAGCAATATTATGGAAGCTGTGTTGTTTATTGTAGATTCCATAATTTTGTTAATGCATATGTGATACTATAAACACCAAAAGTGTCATTTAACATTTTTTTATATGCTTTGAAAGTCATCGAATTGGCTGTAATAAAAGACTGAAATTCCGCTCGGATCTATTGGAAAAAGAAAAAGATATCTAAAATCTAACTTTATATCTAAAGACGAATAGGAGACACTGGAGCTTGGTGTACTAGTTATAGATTTAAAGACGAATAGGAGACATTAGTGAGTTAATTATAATAAGTTATATATTTTATTCAAAGAAATTTATATTGTAATACACTCCTTTTCATAGAACTGTGTAAGGAGGTCAGGTGATAAGCTAGTTGTATCAACAAGATCACTTTAGAGGGTTTTGTTAATTAAATCAATAGAATTAGTCTCATAACAATACCGATTCACCAAATCAAAATAATGAATAATAAATGTTGGAGCGGTTTCTCACCAGTCGTCCACGTGTTTCCTACTGCTGACGCTGAATTCTTCAACTGTTTACGTGTTCTTGCTGTTTCAAAGCTATCTGAACTCCAAGTAAGATCGGAGAGGCGGGGGTGGCTACCTGCAAAGACTCTTCGATGTTTAAGTCAGTGGTTTATCTTTGTGTTTGATAGCAAGGAAAAATATTTCAGTATGAATATCTATTTTTCTTTTTATAGATCTATCTCTCTGTTTTTTGTTGCTCACAGACTGTTTTATGTATATAGGTTTTTGTGCGAATATGCCCCCTTTGGGAATGCATGGCTTCAATATATGTAGTCCTGAGATAGTGAATAGCGGGGTTCTCTATCTCAGGAAAAATCATGAGTACCTTTCACCTCAAGATCTCTTTTACCCGTGACGGACCGAGATTTCTGTGATCTCTTCTGTGCTACCGTGGCCTGATTTTCGCCGCCTCCTACGGCTTCAATCTATTAGGAGCAAGATTTGGACAAATCCCCGTTCTGCTAAGACGGCTTGTCCCTGCACATGCACCTATCCAGAAGCGCATTAAATGTTCTGTCTGGGTCTGGAGCCGTGGGGCTGCTTTCCATTGTATCCAATCTGACTGGCTGGACCGTCTGGGATCGATTATGGGGACCCTGGGGCTTCTGACCCCTCCGACTGCTGAGGTAAGGGTCGCCGTTCCCAGACAGCAGACTCATAGAGCCTCAGACCGCCAGCTGTCGTGGTTGGGGTCTGACCGGCTAGATTGTCTGGGATCAGTGATGGGTTCTGCCTTAGATTCGGACGACCCAAAGGCCGATGGTGAGATCACGTGCGATCCGCGTGGCCCTGACCTGTCGCAAGGTTCAGGAATGGGCCCCACAACTGCCCCCATTTCTCTATTTGATAGATTCGTAACTATCAAGTGGGGAAACCGTCTCTTTGCTTCTCAAACCTGTGGGACGCACGTGGCTCCCTTTTCCCGATGCGGTGATACGCCATCTTTCATCATGAGATCTGTTTGAAATTTGCAATTTTTGACTGTTCGGTTTCTTTTATTCTTTCCTCTTCCAGAAAAACTTTTCGGCTCCCCTCATTTAAAAGCCGCTACTGCGTTTATCTGCTGTTTTACCAAAATTTTCAATCGCCCCAATCTCTCAACATCTCAAGATTTCTGCTTCCTTCTCTTCCAAAAACTTTCGCCCTCTCAGTCATCTTTCGGAACAATGGCTTCGAATCAAAATCAGGAATTGTAGTCTATCACAGATTCAGAGTTGGACTCATTGAGGAGGCAGCTCTGCTTCCCCGGAGGAGTGACGCTTTAAAGAGTCAAAGGCCCCGCAGACTGGTACCTTCGGCCCTGCGCCCCTGAGGGTTCCATTGTTTTGGGCAGGAAGCACCTGGATTGCCTGCGATTCCCTCTTCCCCTCTAGTCCATCAGTTTTTTGCCCTGACGGGAATCCACCCGATGCAACTGAATGCCAACGGGATTATGATTCTGATGGGGCTCTCTGCCCTGTCAGTTATCTACAACACGCACATCGACCTGGAGGTAGTCTTCTACACTTACAAACTTGTCCTCATTCCTAAGAAGAGCTCCTACCCCACCTTCTATCTCCAACCATTGCCTGGGCGCCACATCTTTTGGGGATTGCCGTGGTCGGACAAACAATGGGACTCTCACGCCAGGCTTTATGCTGTTGGAGGGGCGTGGTGCTCCCCTTGGGTGAATGGGGAACATTTCCAAGTCCCCTCAGTCTTCTTGCAGAGTAAGCATCGGACTATAACCTTTGGGTCTGATTTCTCTCATGGTTTCATTGCTCATGTTACTTTACCCAGTGCAGCCTCAGCAGAAGAAAACAGGTTCGAGCCGCACCTGTCGGCTGGGCGGCTCAAAAGTCTGGAGGGGATCATTATCTTCAGCTCCCCGGGGGAATGCCGGCACATTCAAGCCATCCTCAACCCCCTGACGATGAACCTGATGCCCCGGATGGTCTCATACCTCCCTTTTCCTTTAGATACCTGGGTCATCACCAAGCATCTGAGGAGTCGGTTCGACGCCTCCGCCCTGAACCGATTTCGCCGGGACGAAAGTGACCGGATCACTATGGTGAGTCGGCAGGTTGCGGCCTCAAGCCAGCTAGCGGGCACCAACGATCTGGTAGCGCTGTCAAACCACAAACTCGAGGAGGCCGTGAGGCTGGTGGCCGCGGAGTGTGTCAAGTTCCGCGAGGAAGAAAACGCCGCCCCCAAAAGGGTTAGGGGTAAGTTTGTTTTTAGGTCTTTGAATCTTTGTGGGTCTGACCATAATTGCAGACTAACTTCGTCGTCTGTTTTCCACAGGCTCTGAGACGGGCCCATCTGCTGGCCCATCTCCCATCAAAGGGAAAGTCGCGGCGTCAAAAACTCAAACCAAAACGTTCGCTGGCCGGCGCCTCGTGTTGCATACGAGGGGACCTGAATCGGCGGTTCCTCATCCTGACGCCGGTGGGTCTCCAGCTGGGGGGACGCCTGCCTTTCAGGCCTCTCGCGGGGAAACGACGGCGATGCCTGGTCCGACCGATGGGTCTGCAGCAGTGACCTCCCCCACCCCTGACTCCGGCTCGAAATCGAGTGCCGCTAGCCTTGGTAGAGAGATCGCCGATCTCAGTGGGGGAGCTCCGAGACTAAAATCCAGACTCTCCTCTCCTCCTCCGGTCCCTGGGAAACGGCAACGCGAGGTCGGTACATCGAATGAAGAAGAGGTCAGGGTGGAGATGAGGGGCAGGGTCGTCCTCTTGTCCGATAGTGATGACGATGGGGAGACGCTGACCCTTAAAAGGAGGAAACGGTCTGCGCGCAGCAGCTAGTCCGGAGGAGGTGTGCTGCCTCTCTCCATCCTCGACGGTGCCCACGACGGCTCCGGACCTTCCTCTGTCCCAATTGCCCTTGCACCGGAGGCGTGCCTGGCGGATGGAGGGGATATTCCAATGACCATCGAGGAGGGGCCGTGCTCCCCAGGCATGAACACTGCACAAAGGGGTGATCCAGCCATAGAGCCGGAGCTGGAGGCCCTTACTCCAGAGGACGTCGAGCTACTCACCACCTGCATTCTCGCGCAGGTTTGTCATACTTGGGTGTGTTTTTTTTTTGTTTTCTCGGTGTCTTTGACTAACACCGACCCCCTCCTTTGTTGATTAACTCGCAGCTATCCGCCATCCGGTCTTTCTATTCTGACCGTGTCAAGGGTCTGACCGAGGAGCTGAGCTCCCGCTCCGTACTGGCCGAGCGCAGCGCGGCCGCCCTCGCTGAATTGAGGTCTAATTTTGACACATATCGAGGCCTCGAAGATGCGAGGGTTAGCAGCGCGGTGGCGCATGCCATGAGTGTTGAGAAGGCCAGGAGCGAGGAGCTAGCTGCGAGATTAGCTCAAGCGGAGGCGGACAAGCTTTCTCATTCCGAGGCCGCTAGGTTGGCTCAGGGCGAGCTGAGGGTCAAAGAGCAGGAGCTTCAGAATGCAGGGGCAGAGATGGGATTGGCCTTCATTGCTCGAGATCAGGCTGTCGAGGATGCCAAGGAAGCGAGGAAGGCTGAGGCGGCGGCCAAACTCGAAGCCCATGCTCTGCAACGCAGGCTCGATCGGTCCCACGAGGTAAACCGACATCTTTTCCTGGACCATAAAAATTTGATGGTCGCTCGGGTGGAGGCATCTCGTAAGCATTGTGCGGACCTTGCCGGTATTAACTCTTTGTTGGTCGACATTTCGCAGCGGCATGCGGAGCTCAGACTGGCGGCGCTGAAGGACATATTGGCGGACGCGGAGAAGTTGAAAATTAGGTACCAGAAGCAGGTGGACGTTCTTTCGGCAGAAAGTTATAGGTCTGGCTGGGAGAATAGAGAATTTGAAGGCCATGCCGAGGTGGTAACACCCGACCAATTTGACGATCAGAAAGGCGTCGAGAGGGACCACTACTCCATCAAGCATTACATGGAGCAGCTCGAGGATGAGATCAAAATTACATATCCATCGGACGTGCTGGAGATGCTTGCTGCAGAAAAGGATGGACCTTCTACGTCTGCTCCTGGTTCTGCGGAACCTACTCCTCCTGTTGGTGCGCCAGGTCAAACTCCGGAAGCCCCGGTCATCCAGCCTAGCCCCGAGGTCTCAATCGGGGAAGGGTCCGGCGCGGTCGTCGTTTCCAGTGACGAATCCAATCCGGCTACGCCACTCTTCCTCGAAGCCGGTCCGAGTGCTGAGATCGGCCGACCTTCCTCGGATGGAGGTAATTAGGCTCCTCCCCCCTCCCAAACTATGTACATTTGTAGAGTAGCTAGGTTTCCCCTTAAAATACGTATATTTGTAAAGCTGATTGTTTGTTGTAACCCTTCAAGTAAATGACAAAGGATGCCCTGCCATTTTTACTATTTTCTTCTGCTTTTCACCATTTGCTTAACTGACTGCGAGGGCATGATTTCGGGTTGTTAGTGTGCTTTCCTGTGGTCATGGTT
>JXTB01000618.1:0-19066 GCA_002914805.1 Parasponia andersonii | reverse complement strand
TAAATATATATATATATATATATATATTTATATATCTTGACAACAAAGCTAGATGGATCACATTCTTTTTGGGTATGTTTTGCGTAGAAACTGTATGAAGAAATGAAAAGCCGGATTGAATTAGCTATTGAATCGGGAAAGATTCCAGAGAGCGTAAGGAAACAACATAAAGGATTCGCCGAATGGAACTTCAACATAAAAAAGCAAGATCATCAGTCAATTGTCCTGGTAATATATATTTGTAGGTTTATTACTATTCTTCTCCTTTGTTTTCTCATTTTTCCATTAGGTTCTCTTGTTTCAATCTTTGTTTTCTTCATTTTCCCAGATTTTAATAGATGGAAGGGACACAAGTGCTGTGGACAACGTTGGAAGTCGCTTGCCAACTTTGGTGTACATGTCAAGAGAGAAGAGACCCAAATGGCCTCACAACTTTAAAGCCGGAGCTATCAATGCCCTTGTAAGCTTGCTTTCATTCTGCATATACTTCTTTGTGACTGATGGATATTTAGAAAAGTTCTTTTAGTTGCATGAGTGAAAAAAATAATTGGGTACTTGAAACTTTGGTTTTTTTTGTAAGCCCTCCAACAAATTAATCAAATAACTAAGTACATTTCACATTTGCAGCTAAGGGTATCTTCAGAGATAACCAATGCACCCTTGATTCTCAGTGTAGACTGCGACATGTATTCGAACAATGCAGACACAATCCGAGAGACATTGTGCTTCTTCATGGATGAAAAGAAAGGGGATGAATTTGCATTCGTCCAATTTCCTCAGAAGTATAACAATCTTACCAAGAATGATATTTATACAAACAATGCCTCCCAAATTGATGAGGTGAGTAATAAAAACACCATAGTTTTAACTTGCTCTTTATTTTTAAGAAACAGTAGATGGTCATTTGAAGGAGTAGTAGACATTTCTTTTCATTTCCATGATGTATTAAGGTTGAGCTTCCTGGAGTGGGTGGATATGGTGCAGCTCTGTACTGTGGCACCGGATGCTTCCATCGAAGAGAAAGCTTGTGTGGAGGAAAGTATTCCAAAGGTGACAGAGTACAATGGAACACGGAGAGTGAAAAGAATGCATACGAAACCGTTGATGATTTAGAAGAATCATCCAAAGTTCTTGCTAGTTGCAGCTATGAGAAGGGTACTCAATGGGGGAAAGAGGTTATTCTCTATGTCCTTTTTCCCATAGCTCACCAAATATTTCAAATTTTGGTCCTAATAATGATCATAAAGTCTATGAATTAGCAGATGGGATTGATATATGGCTGTCCGGTTGAAGATATTGTTACTGGCTTGGCAATCCAATGCAGGGGTTGGAAATCAGTTTACTACAATCCAAAGAGATATGCATTTATAGGTGTCGCCCCGACGACATTAGAGGTAGCTCTTGTTCAACACAAAAGGTGGTGCGAAGGCTTGTCTCAGATATTCTTATCCAAGTATTGCCCGTTCATATATGGTCATGGGAAGATTAAACTTGGTGCCCAGATGGGGTACTCTATATACCTTCTTTGGGCTCCTATTTCCTTGCCAACTTTGTTTTATGCCATTGTTCCTTCTCTTTGCCTGCTTAATGGAGTTTCTTTGTTCCCAGAGGTATGTAAATCTGTCCAAAGCTTACTTTGAAATAGAATATATAACGTAGGAAGACAGAGAAGAATCAAAGGGTGAGGAAAAACACTTTATAGTAAGACTTATTAATTTTACACTTTGACCTATAGCAAGTTCGACGGTCCTAATTAAAATATGAAATTATGAGGCAAACTCTCGCAGATAAAGATAATGACCATCAAAGTAGTAAACCCCAATACACTTGAGAAATCTAAATCCTTAAGAATAATCCCAAATCCCATAGGCTATCGGTTATGCATTAACTATTAGTTTCAATATGTGTTTGCATCTCAAGGTTCTTAGACTAAAAGGTTTGAGAACTGTGCATGTTACCCATATCAGCATGCACATGAAGCACTAACAATTCCACTGATGAGAAGTTGGGCAAGATATGAATAAGCTTCAACTTTTGTGCTAAGCTTCATGTCCAATAAACAAGTTTAGTAGTTAGTCATATATATAAAGGCCATCTCAGTCATATCAGTTTGACAACTTCGTAATTATACATTTCAGGTGTCAAGTCCATGGTTCCTGCCATTCGCTTATGTTTTTGTAGCCAAGAATATATTCAGTGTATTGGAAGCCATGAAACATGGAAGTACACTAAAATCTTGGTGGAATGGACAGAGAATGTGGTTGATTCGACGGACAACTTCTTACTTCATTGCCTTAATAGACATCATTAAGAGGAAGCTGGGGCTATCCGAAACAACGTTTGTTCTCACCGATAAAGTTGTCACTGAAGATGTCTCAAAGAGGTATGAGCAGGAGGTAATGGAGTTTGGAAGCTCAAACATAATGTTCACCATGTTGGCGACATTGGCATTGCTTAACTTGTTCACTTTACTTGGTGGAATCAAGAAGCTTGTCTTGGATTTGGATTCCAAGGCTCTAGAACAGCTGATTTCACAGATTGTGCTTTGTGGGATAATAGTTTTGATCAATTTGCCGATTTACCAAGCGCTCTTCATTCGAAGGGATAAGGGTTGTATACCATCCTCCGTTATGTTCAAGTCGATTCTTCTGGCTTCAGTTACATGTTTGATGCCTATTTATTAGAATATTCCATTGTAATAGAGATGTCATGTAAGTGATGTGTGTCTAGGCACTCAAAATAAAGAATTTACAAAATTGACTACTTACCAACGCTCGCTTCAACTGCTTGAGGCTTATGTAGAATAAAAAGATCATATATTTCACCTAGTGATATACTTAGCACCTTATTAGTACTATTTGATAGTAAAATGTGAAATTAACTAGCCCTTTATAGTAATAGCAAAAAATTAGAAAACAAAAAAAAAAAAGAAAGTCATATGTAGCTGTCCATGTGATAATTGATAGTACTGGTACTTGAATATTAATGCTTTCTTTGAGAATAAATGTGTTGTATTTTTTTTTTCCTTGAATGCTGCTATATTATCTTTGTTAAGTACAGAATAGAAGATATAGGGAGAGCTAGGTTGAAGATATCAGAAGCAGAGTAAACAGTACACTTTATAGTAAGACTAATTTGACTAATTTTTAGTCCAGATGTTAACCCACGTAAATGTTGTGGGGGTAGTTTTAGTTAAGAAATTAGCTTAGAATTTAGAATATTTCACATATACCATTTTGATTGTTTGTAAAAATGTTTGTGTTGGTGTTGGACTGTAACTGATGTTTGCATAGATACTAATAATATTAAACTTCTTGATAATTTAGCTTTCTTGGTACTGATATGACATTTTGGTTCATATTTCGTGAATGAAGCAAAGACTGAAGGTTCGTGGGGGTCATACAATAGTACATGACTGATTGAATACAGCCAATAAGCCATTAAAACCGAACATGGAAAGGTTCTTGCCAAGAGTTTCTTTTTATTATTATTATTATTATTTTATTATTATTATTATTATTTTTCTAATGAAGAATCTTCTTGGCAACTTCTTGGAACCATAATTTCCAATTTCCAAACGTGTAAATTGGACAAAGAAAGATTAGAAAAAGAAAGAAAAAGAAAAAGAGAGTGCTTCTTGTTAACAAGAAGAAACAATTATTTAATATGAAATTTGCTTGATTCTTTTTGTATGTTAATGGTGTTTCTTGTTTCCGGAGGTATATATATATATATCCAAATCTAAATGAAACAGAAAAAAACAGAAGAGAGAAAGATATGAGAGGGAGAGAAAATGCAAGGTGGTCCTATGATAAAAAAATTCCAAGTTCGACAAAAAAAAATAATGACAATAAAGATAATGAACCTTATTTTATAGGTAATCAATGTAAGAGAGTTGAAATAAATTCCCAAATTTCATAGATTACATAGCCACAGTAAGTTCTATATCGTAAAAGTTACTGTATCCAACTTCTGGAACACTCTATTGATATTTTGAAAAAGTGACAATTTAACAAAGCGTACATAATAATCTTACAAAGGAAAATAATTTTTATTTTCAAAAGCAATACTAATAAAATATATATGTAAGCAAAGTATTCAACAGCAGCATTATGAAAAAATAAGATTCCATAACCTTTTTGTTTTAAGCTACTCCTACAAGTGTCGGATCACTTTGTGAAATAGCTCGTCTATATAGTTCTTTCTTTTATCAACTTTATTTTTTCTCCACTAAAATAGAGTAAAGCGTAATTTAGAGTAAAATTGGACTCCAACTCAGCGCTAAAATAGAGTAGAATAACTGCAGTTACTCCATTTTTTCTTCGACTAAATTTTCAAAAATATCCATACTTTAAAAGTAAATAAAAAAAAAATCTCAAAAATATCAAAAATATCCATACTTTAAAAGTGAATAAAAACAAAATCTCAAAAATATCTATACTTTAAAAAGTGAATAAAAACAAAATTTTAGTAGGCCTTGTGGGTAGAATGTTGGCTTTGATATTTCAAGAAAATGAAGCACCGACTTGGTTTGTGGGGTCATGACATTTTAGTACATGTGTTATTGAATTACAACCAATAAGTCATTATTGCCGAACACATAATTTGGACAATGGTTTGTGGGGTCATGACATTTTAGTACATGTGTTATTGAATTACAACCAATAAGTCATTATTACCGAACACATAATTTGGACAAACAAAGAAAAAGAAAAGAAAAGAAGAGGTTCTTCTTTTATTAACAAAATTCCTTGCTCTAAAGTTCATTCTTCATACTACACCTTGTTCTTTCTCCATCGTTCTCTGTTATCTGCCGTAGAAAGCTTTCTTTTCGAGAGGAGGAAATCATGGCTGACCTTATGGTGGGAGGACCCCTTCTCTCTAGTTTCATTAATGTTTTATTCGATAGGATGGCTTCTCGAGAGGTCCTTGACTTCCTTCAAAGGAAAGAAACTCATTCCTAAGCTGCTCAAACAGTTGAAAATCATGTTACTGTCAGCTGATGAACTGCTGAATGATACCGGGGAGAAACAACTCGCAAAGCCAAACGTGAGGCAGTGGCTTGGTGAGCTCAAACAAGTACTTTATGAAGCAGACCGCGTGATGGGGATAAGATCAACACTGAAGCTTTGCGAATCAAGCTGGAAAAAGGCGTATCCGGAGGCGAGGCATTTGAGTGTCTGAATTTCATTCCAACGTCGTTTAGTCTTTTTGACAATGCTGTAAAATCTGAAATAGAGAATATCCTTGGTACACTAAAGGGTCTTTTAGATCAGACCAAGTTCCTTGGATTAAAAAAAGTTGAACAAAATAAGACTATCATATGTACTAGATGCCCCTTTGGAAGAAGAAGATGATTGTTATGAAAGAAAGGATGATAAAGAGGCTATCCTTGAGTTACTGTTGTCTGATGATGTTGGTGGCCACAAGATATATGTTATCCCTATAGTAGGGATGGGTGGTATTGGCAAAACAACTCTAGCTCAACTCATTTATAATGATAGCAGTGTCCAGAAACATTTTGAAACGAAAGCATGGGTAACAGTCTCGGACGATTTTGATATTTTTAGAATAACGAAAACAATTTTTGAGAGGGTCACTTCTAGAAAATGTGACATTGAGGACCTATTTCAACTTCAAAATGAATTGAAGAAGGCTCTGACAGGGAAGAATTTTTTTTTTTTTTGGTTCATGACGATGTTTGGAATGAAAAATATGAGCTATGGGATCTTTTAAAAAGCTCTTTTGAATCTTCTGCGCATGGAAGTAAGATCATTGCTACCACACGGAATAAAAATGTTGCGTTGAGAATGGGTAATGTTCAGATTAATGATCTTCAATTAATGTGTGATGATGATTACTGGCAATTGTTTGAAATACATGTCTTTTACCAATGTAGGCTCTAACATATCGTCAGACTTACAGGAAATTGGCAAGCAAATTGTAAAAAAAGTGTAAAGGTCTTCCTTTAGCTGTGAAATCAATGGCCGGTCTTTTATGATCTGTAGTAAATCCAGAGAAATGGAGATGGGTATTGCAAAGTGATATATGGGAGTTGCAAAATCAAGAATCTAATAATACTAACATAATTCCAGCTTTATGGTTGAGCTACAAATTTTTATCTCCTCATTTGAAGAGATGTTTTGCTTATTTTTCTATGTTCCCCAAAGATTATAAGTTCCATGAAAGTGAAAAAGAAGATATAATCATGACATGTATATCATGACATGGATGGCAGAAGGTCTTTTGAAACCGCAGGAAGAAAAAAGATTAGAAGTTGTTGGAGAAGAGTATTTGAATGCTTTAACATCAATGTCATTCTTTCAGCATTATTGTCATGATCCAAATCCCGGGCTAGTGGCAGAAGAGGAATTTCACAAGTGAAAATTTATTATTTGTCTTATAAAATTTTAAAAATTTCAATTTTTCAGGAAAAAATGACAGCTAGTTTATACAACAGCTTCTGTAACAGTTTATAAAAATAATTTAAAATATAAATTCCCACAGTTTGTGATTGCCACTAGACATAGACTACTAATAATAGTAAATAAACATACACATGTATCACCATCACAAGAAGGCATACTAAGAAATACAGGCTAAATCCAAAGTGTGAGCCTTAAATATTATTATAAATCCAAGGTGAATATCTAAGTAATTACAATCACAAAACTAGGATAAACTTCTTCTTAAATTACTCCACCCTGGAATTGCCTAAGATGCACCATAAATCACTTGAGAAAGGAAAGAAAGGGGGTGAGGATTCACATACTCAGTAGGAATTTCAATTACCCTTTTTGTTATGAATACAACTTTTCAAACCTGCATGGTTAGCACCTTTTCAAAATCCATTTATAAAATAAGTTTGCAAAGTAGTCAAGATCATAAGTAATCATGTTCATTATTATATATATCATAAATTAACCAAGTACAAGTATATATATGAGCTCTCATCCTCTTATTACGGTCTTGTAATATCTCTGTAATAGAGGTACCCAGCATCCTGATACTACCCAGAGGTGTGTCAGCAAATCATGCGCAGGGGCCTAGGTCTCTCACCTAGCGCTGCAGCAACTCGCCAGTAATCTAAATACCATGATGCTAAAATAGAACTCAAGTACATGATCCTATAATAGGTACAACATGTCATAGAGTGTATAATAGCCATGTATCAAGTATATTAAGAAATTATGCTTTAATACTCATTTGATATTATTTTGGGATTTACAGAAAATCGGGTAGAATAAAAGCTGTATTTTTCCAAAACCAAAATTTTAAATCTGCATAAAAACCATACAATCCAATCCCAGAACAATCCAATATATCTCAACAGTTCACAATCTTATCAATTATCCAATCAAACCAATTGAATCTATTAAAATCGACAATTTTAAGAATAGGTCATAATGCACATTTTTATCGATCGCTCGGAGGGTTAGGAACCAATTCTAAGCCCTCGATCTCTCACTTGTGAAAAATCAACGCCTCAACGGAGTTTCGAATCAACAAACAGACCTCTTTACTAAACACCTAGTACCCAAAATAGCTAGATTAGACATATGATTCGACTAGTTCGGATCTGGGCCGACATCAGACCGATGTCACGCAAAACGAGACAAAATCTAAGCCGTTAATATGGTTTTTCATGCCGATTACCAAACATAGTCAATATATATATATATCAAACTTTACCATTTTCCAAGTACATTCCAAAAATGACATCAAAAACAAAATCTAACGGTCGGATCAAGAGTCGAACTCGAGCTCAAAAATACACAAAAATGGTAACTTTTAATCTAGGCAAAATGAGATCGTGTAATATATACCTTGAGGTTACTCTCGACGATACGAACCCAACGAGCCCAAGAACACGACCTGAAACGGCCCGAAATGATGCCGAAATTCAAAGTCCTCAGTGGCCCAAAATAGTGTTTCTCAGTGACGGGAGGCTCGGCAGTGGCTGTGGGAAGGTGGTGCGACAACTAGTGGCGTGGAGAAGCTCCGCCGGTCATTGGCGGGGCGCAATGATGGTTGGCGGTGTGTCTCGGCTGGCCTCGATCCTTCAGTGGCTCGACGAGGAAGAGAGAGAGAGAGAAAGAACGAGCGAGAGACGAGAGAGAGAGTGACAGAGAATGAGCGAGAGAAAGAGTGACTGAGATCGGAGAGAGTGATAAAGAATGAGAGAGATGAGTGTGAGATCGGAGGGGGGAGAGAGAGTGAAAAAAATATCTCTTTTTTTTTTTAAATTTTTGGTCAAATGACCCTTTTACCCTTGATAAAAAAACGAGATTTTACATTCTCCCCTCCTTACTGGAATTTCGTCCCAAAATTCAAAGTATAAGACATAAATCAAAGTACAACCTCAAGTTAAAAGTTAAACAAATGGGGATACTTTTCATACATCTTGGTCTCAAGTTCCCAAGTTGCTTCTTCTTCTTTGTGGTATTCCTAAGAAACCTTGACAAGCGCTATCTCTTGATTACAAAGCACTTTGAGCTCTCTCCCCAGTATTCGAATTGGTTGCTCTTCATAAGTCACATTCTCTTGGATAGGTATTTCTATATACGGGACAACGTGAGATGTGTCCGGTATGTACTTCCTGAGCATTGAAACATGGAATACATTGTGTACTTGACCTAACTGTGGTGATAGATCTAGACGATAAGCAACAAGCCCAATTCTTTCGGTAATTTTGAATGGTCTAATGTACCTTGGAGCTAACTTCCCTTTAACTCCAAATCTTATGACTCCACGCATTGGCGTAACTTTCAAGAATACTCTGTCACCAATGTCAAACTCTATCTCGCATCTTGAGGTATTAACATAGCTTTTCTGGTGACTTTGAACAACTTTGAGTAACTTTGAGTCTCTCTCTGATCTTCTTAACCTTCTCGGTAGTCTCTTGTAATAGCTTAGACCCAAGATTAACATGCTTCTCTGTATCAGCCCAACACAAGGGTGATCTGCAGGGTCTCCCATATAGTACCTCATATGGAGCCATACCAAGATTAGTTTGGTAGCTGTTATTATAAGCAAACTCTACCAATGACAGGTGATTATCCTAGCTTCCACCAAAATCTAGTATACATGAGCGAAGCATAACCTCTAGGATCTGTATAGTCCTCTCAGATTGGCCATCTGTCTGAGGATGATGAGCTGTACTAAGATTCAGTTCTGCTCTCAAAGCTCTCTGCAAAGCTCTTCAGAACTTTGATGTAAATCTTGGATCTGTATCAGAAACTATGCTTGATGGTACCCCATGTAAGCGAATAATATTATCCACATAAAGACGACTAAGTCGGGTGAGTGAAAAGTCAATCCTGATTAGTATGAAGTGTGCGCTCTTTGTCATCCGATCAACTATCACCCAAACAATGTCATTCTTTCTTTGAATCTTTGGTAGGCCTATTATAAAATCCATGGTGATTTTATCCCATTTCCATTCTAGAATAGGTAAAGGCTGAAGTAGTCTAGCTGGCCTCTAGTGTTCTGCCTTGACTTGCTAACAAGTCATACACTTAGCCACAATAGTAGCTACCTCTCGTTTCATGCCTTTCCACCAGTACTGACTTTTCAGATCATAGTACATCTTAGTGCTACCAGGATGTACTGTGAACTTAGACTTGTGAGCCTCAGTCAAAATTGTTTCTCTAAGATAAGGGTCATTGGCTACCGCTAGCCTTCCATTGAAAAGTACAAACACTTCTTTATTGGTGTTCCAACCATCTAATTGCTCACCATTCTGAAGTTAGTTCCAGACTGTTCTCAATTCTTGATCTTGCCATTGACTTTGCTGTGCTATCTGGAGGAGTGATGGTGTAGCCACAATGTTGCTGATACTAGCAGTCATCTTATTTTCGTTATACTCCAAGTTGTAGTTACCAATGGTAACTAAATTCTTTCAATCTTCTAGTTTCAACGAAGCAAACACGCTATGAGACTTTCTACTCAAAGCATCAGCTACAACATTAGCCTTTCCAAGATGATATTGAAGTTCAAAATCATAGTCCTCCATATACTCAACCTATCTTTTTTGTCTTAAGTTCAGGTCTCATTGAATGAATAGATACTTTAAACTCTTATGGTCAGAATAAATCTCAAACTTCACACTATACAGATAGCATCTCCATATCTTAAGAGCAAAGATCACACCTGCTAACTCTAGATCATGAGTGGGATAGTTCTTCTCATGTGGCTTCAACTGATGGGAAGCATAAGCTTCTACTTGCCATTCTGTATTTAGACACATCTCAATCCTGAACTAGAAGCATTGGTATATACCACATAAAGTCCATTACTATTAAGAACAGTAAGAACATATGCGGTTATTAATCTCCTCTTCAATTCCATGAAAGCTACTTCATAATGATCATCCCATATAAACTTGACATTCTTTCTCGTCAACTTTGTCAAAGGCATTGCAATTCTCGAGAAATTCTCAACAACAAAGCGGCGGTAATAACCCGTTAGACTAAGAAAACTTCTTATCTTAGTTACATTCTTTGGTCTTTCCCATCCTAGAACAGATTCTACCTCGGAAGGGTCAACAGAATTTCCTTCATGAGATATAACATGCAAGTCACACTTGGATCTCTTGGCATAAAGTTGATGATTTCTCAAGGTCTGAAGCACAATTCTCAAGTACTTAGCATGTTCTTCTTGAGTTTTAGAATAGATTAAGATGTCATTGATGAAGACAATTACAAACCGATCTAAATAAGGCCTGTTCATAAGGTCCATGAATGCTGCTGGAGTATTAGTCAGACCAAATGGCATAACTAGGAACTCAAAGTGATTGTAACGAGTCCTGAATGAAGTTTTCGGTATGTCTTCCTCTTTAACCTTTAACTGATGATAACTAGATCAGAGATCAATCTTGGAAAAGAATCTTGATCCACCCAGTTGATCGAACAGTTCATCAATTCTTGACAAGGGATATTTGTTCTTTACTGTTAGCTGATTCAGTTTTTTGTAATCCACACAGAGCTAAAACATTCCATCAGCTTTCCTGGCAAACAGAACAGGAGTACCCCATGGAGAGGTACTACTCCTAATGAATCCCTTTGATAAAAGATCATCCAGTTGATTTCTCAACTCAGTCATTTCCGCTGGAGCCATGTAATAGGCTAGAATAGAAGTTGGCTGAGCCCTGGGAATCTAATTAATACAGAATTCGATCTCCCTATCAGGTAGTAGCCCCTGTAAATCCTCGGGCAAAACATCTGAAAACTCGTTAACCACTAATATCTAAGGGTACTGATCTGCTATTCCCATCTCACCATCGATGGTAAATAAATTCCCGTAGCACTCTAGCTTCTTCCTTCCACCTATGTATGCTTTCAGAATAGGATTTAGTTTCAAAGGATTCAAGTGAGCTTGGTAAACAACAGGATACCCATCCTTTGGAAAGAGAGTCACTCTCTTGTTGAAATAGTCAACAATCATTCGGTACTTAGATAGCTATTCCATACCGAGAATCACATTAAATTGTTACAAAAGTAACACAACTAAATCTGCTAGTAGCTTCCTACCATCAATCACAACAAGACAACCATGACAGATAGTAGAAACATCGGTAACTCCACCCGTAGATGTTCCTAAAGTCAATATATGGTCCAACATAGAACAATTCAATCCCAACATTTGAGCAAATACCATGGAGATGAAAGAGTGGGAAGCACCGGCATCAAATAAGACATGAGCTTAAGAATAAGAAATAAGAATCATACCATCAACAACACCTCTTTCAGTATGGTCATGAGTCTTATCTACCTCTACAACCGCATAAGCTTGACTATAAGCTTTGCCCTTTCCCTTGTTCCCTGTTCCTTGACCAGGGCGACTGCTACTAATTCTTGGACCGGTACTGGCATATCCACGCCCTTCTTGGTTTCCAGAACTCTGTGGAGTCTGGAAATTCTGAGTATAACCTTGGTTATAGCTTAAACCTTGGGGCCTATACTGGTGCTGGTACTGAGATCCATAAGGTTACTGATAAGGAGTGGAAGTGAATACCTGAGACAGGGTATGAGAATGCACTGGTCTCATCTGATTACCCTGAAAAGGAACTGCGGCACTTTGACTTCCCTGTGATCCTCCTTGAGATAATGGAGATCTCTATTGATGGTAGGGGCAAGCTTTCTTCTGGTGGCCTTATTGTCTACAATTGAAGCATCCATAAGGTCCATAGCAACCTTTCCCTAAAGAGTCACTACTATAACTACTCCCACTATTCTGAGAGTTTTGCCCTTGCCATTGCCCTTGGCTCTTCTTGTTCATTTTTTCTCTCGTTGCCCTTATTTCTTGAATGATCTCTCATTGCTGACCGATTATTAAGAAAAGTCTCAGCTTTTTGGGCTGTAGCAACTAAGTCAACCAGTTACTGAAGGGTTGGGTCACAATCTTCTCTAAGATGGCTGGTCTCAAAGCCTCTATGAATTTAACAATCTGGAGGATAGGGTCCGTCCTGGGTGCATAAGCATATTGTACCAACTCCATAAATTGCACATAATACTCATTCACCGTCATGTCACCCTGCTTGAGCCGTACATACTCTCTAATCATAGTAGCTCTATGACTAGCATTAGCATAATGACTCCTGAATAATCCCTCAAAGGCTTCTCAAGTTATGTTAGTCATGTCCTAGGTCAATTTGACTGTCTCCTACCAAGTAATAGCTCCACCAGTCAGCTTATAAGTGGCAAATATTACTTGGAACTCTACTGGTATCCCAATAGTTATGAAGGTCCTCTTGACATCTCTAAGCCATCTCTCAACCAGGGTAGGATCAGGTCTCTCATCGAATGATGGTGGATTGAGTTTCATGAAGTCCTTGAAGAAACTATCTTGACGGGCCTCAGGGTTTCGTTCCGTCCTTAGACCTGATAATGCTCGTAAAGCATTATATAAGTTGGCCAGAGGGTTAGGGCTTACTGTGTTGGTGGAGGTATTTCAGCTCTAGGCTCTTGCCTCGGTATTCTTCTCCTCGGAGGCATTATAGTTCTTTATTCATATGCCAAAATGTTAGCGAGATAGTGATGCAAATACTTTTGAAAAAGAAGTCACAATCTAGTCTAATGGTGTCACATCTGAGGTAATTAAACCTCTCCTATGATTCCAAAATCTAAATACCATGATGCTAAAATTGAACTCAAGTATGTGATGCTATGGTAGGTACAACATATCATAGAGTGTGTAATAACCATGCATCAAGCATATTAAGAAATCATGCTTTAATACTTATTTAGTATTATTTTGAGATTTACAGAAAATCAGGCAGCATAACGGCTGTATTTTTCTAAAACCAAAATTTTAAACCTGCATAAAAACTATACAATCTAATCCCAGAATAATCTAATATATCTCAATAGTTTACAATTTTATCAATTATCCAATCAACCAATTGAATCTATTAAAATCGACAATTTTAAGAAATAGGTCATAATGCACATTTTTATCAAAATAAGGATAAAACTTGATAATTGAACCTTTACCTTACTAGAATAGTGATATCATGCCAATGGGTCCTCAAGGTGCCGTTGAATGATCGCTCGGAGGATTAGGAACCAATTCCAATCCCTCGATCGCTCACTTGTGAAAAATCAACTTCTCAACAGAGTTTCGAATCAATAAACAGACCTCTTTACTGAACTCCTAGAACCCAAAATAGCTAGATCACCAAATATAATCAATATATATATCAAACTTCACTATTTTTCGAGTACATTCCAAAAATAACATCGAAAGCAAAATCTAACAATCAGATCAAAAGTCGAACCCGAGCTCAAAAATATACAAAAATGTCAACTTTTTATTCGGGCAAAATGGGATCATGTAATGTATACCTTGAGGTTCTTTTCGACGATACGAACTCAATGAGCATAAGAACACAACCTGAAACGGCTCGAAACGACGCCAAAAATTCAAAGTCCTCTGCGGCCCAAAACGGCATTTCTCGGCGACGAGAGGCTCGACGGTGGCTATGGACGGGCGGCATGGGGAAGTTTCGCTGGTCAATGGCGGGGTGCAACGATGGCCAGTGGTGTGTTTCGGCTGCGCTCGGTCCTTCGACGGCTCGACGAGGAAGAGAGAGCAGAGAGAACGAGCGAGAGACAAGAGTGAGAGTGAGAGAGAATGAGCGAGAGAGAGGGTGAGTGAGATCGGAGAGAGCGAGAGAGACGAGTGTGAGATCGGAGGGGAGAGAGAGAGAGTGAAATAAAATATCTCTTTTTTTATTTTTTATTTTTTAAGTTTTGGTCAAATGGCCTTTTTACCGTTGATAAAAAAACGAGATTTTACAATTATTATAGATGAGATGAATCAATTATTCTCTCTATGCACAACCTTTTGCATGATTTAGCTAAGCATGTATCAGGCGAGTTTTGTTTTATTTATGGTAGTCATAATGACTTCAAGAACCTCACAACCAAGACTCATCATTTGTCATATAGGAAAAAGTTCAAGGGAAAAATAGAATATGAGGACTTGTCTAAAGCCAAGTACTTGCGCAGGATTTTAACACAAAAGGTCTTGGACGAACTGTTTCTAAATGCTGGAGGATGCTTAAGAGCACTTTCTTTATCTGAATCTTTTATCACAGAGTTGCCTGAAACCATTGGCAGGCTAAAGCATCTACGATATTTGCATGTATCTGGGACAAAAATTAAAGAAATACCCAATTCAATTTGTATGTTGTGTAACTTTTAGACATTGTTGTTGTCACATTGTAGAAAACTCACACAGTTACCTACAAACCTTTTTAAGCTAATCAACTTACCTCATCTCTTGATTAGAGACACACCATTAAAGGAGATGCCACCACAGATGGGCAAAATGACCAATCTTCAGACACTAAGTGATTTCATTTTGTCTGAAAATGGTGACTTTAGAATCAAAGAGTTAGGAGAGTTGCAATATTTGCATGGAAGTTTGTGTATGTCAGGGCCAGAGAATGTCAAGGATGTGGGGGATGTTTTGGAAAGCAACTTTAAGGATAAAAAGTACCTTACTGAGCTTATTTTGATATGGAAGGGTGAAGCTGATGATTCAACAAAAGAAAGGGACGTGCTTGATGCATTTCGGTCACACGTAAACTTGAAGAGACTCGAAATCGTCGGTTACAGAGGTACAATATTGCCAAATTATCCATCGTATTGTAACTTGGCAGAAGTTTGTCTTACTGGGTTGGCAAATTGTTGCTTGTTGCCTTCATTCAAGCGGCTGGGGTTCACTCAGAGAGCTTTGTATTGGTAAATGGAGTAGGTTTGCTAGAATACATGATGAGTTTGATGCTGCTTCCTTCAGTAAGCCATTTCAATTCTTAGTAAGGTTAGAGTTGCATAAAATAAATATGTATGTGCAAGTGGTCGTTTATCAATGGAGGTGAGCCAGAAGACGCTATTTTCCTTTATCTCAAGTGGATCAGCTTATTTGGTTGCAAGGAGCTAAATGTGGGCTTACCTGCTTCTTGTTTTCCATCCTCGGGAAGAAATCTCAATTTCACTGTGCGATGAAATGGTGAGTGTATTTCCAAGCAGTTCAAATATCAACGCAGCATATCCCTCCCTTGAAAACTTGTTCATATTTCCTTGTTCGAGGGTAGAGCCATTTTCAGAAGAAGGATTATTGCCCTCCAGTATAAAGTCTCTTTATATTGGTGGCTGCAATTTGCTAATGGCAAACCGCATGAATTGGAATCTACAAACACTCTCCTCGTTTGAAACCTTACGATTCATAGGATATGAAGAGGTGGAGGATCCATTTCCCAGAAGAAGGTCTTCTTCCAACTACTTTAAGGCGTCTCACGATCTTGGGATTTAAAAACATTGAAGCTCTAAACGGTAAGGGCTTTTTGTTAGAAAAAAACTTCTTTGTGATTTATTGGACCATAATTTAGTTATTTGGACTTGTGCTGTGAGTTAGGTTTGTTTTGGTATTTAGTTATTTGGACTTGTGCTGTGAGTTAGGTTTGTTTTGGTATGTGTGTATGTGTGTCTAATAGCCCGTAATTTAATATCAAAGTTTCTAGAATATTCTTGTATTTACTAGATTGTATAATTAATTAGGTGGTTGGATATTACATGGAGCATTTAGAATCATTTTTGGAATAATATAAATAAAGTGCTCATTCATCTATTTTGTATCAAACAAAAGAAAAATAATTTAAGTAGTAATACAAATTTCTCTTTTTCTCCAAAATTCTTTCTAATTTCTTTTTTAGCTTTTTTTAACCTTAAAAATCTCTTATTTTCAACACTTTCAACATCTCACCTCCTTTGAGAGATTGTCTCTTTTCAACTGCGACCAACGCAGTGCTTGCCAATAGAAGGCATGCCCCGTACTCTTAAATCTTTCTTCATTGATGCATGTCCTTTGCTGAGTTCACGGTGCCAGAGAGAAACAGGAGAGTATTGGCCCAACATTCAACACATCCCTCGAATAATAATAGACATGGTAAAAATATGATGAGCATGTGCTTCTTCTCAATCTCAGGTAACTTTTGTTTTCCGTGCTCCCAAGTACTACTTGATTTTAACCGAAATTTCGATTTATTTTAGCACATAAAATTTGATGATACAATCCAAAAAGCCTATGGATTGGAACAATTGACAATTAACAAATAACAATAATTCGTATCAAGTGGAACATTCTCTTTTTCTAGTTCCAAACCAATCTTTATCTCTAATGTCATTGTAATGTACAGTAAACGTATTGATAATATTGTTCATTTTCGCAAACCATTTTAACTGGCTTTTGACTAGCAGGTTCACATCTGCTGTTAATCGGTCCAGGAGTCTATCATATGAATGATTTAAGTACTTCTTGGTACGAATCAATAGACCTAGGTACTTGACAAATAATTTGGTGTCTTTTTGTTGATCAATTAACTTTATTCTATTGATTTATCATCAGCGACAACCAGAACAGCCTTGATTCTCAGTTTAGATTACTTACAAGTATTCGAACAATGGTGATATAATCTGAAGAAATTATTCTTCACAGATGAAAAGAGAGAGTACGAATTTGCACTTGTGCACCTATGTACCCTGGCCAGAGATGCTTCCATAAAAGAGAGTCTCAGCAAAAAAAAGTATTCAGCAAAGTACAAGGGACATAGGGAGCGAAAAGAATGCGGACAACACTGTTGCTGATTTGGACGATAAGGTGTCACACAATTGTGATATTACTAAAAATATCAATTTAAAAAAAACTACTAAAAAAATTATTTGGTGCCAAATTAGTACTAATCAAGTCAATTTCCCATATTGAATAAACCATTAATAATTGATAAAAGACCAGAAACGCTACCACGTCATTATATGAATAATTGAATACAGCCAATGGACCATTAATAAATGATATAGACCTTGAGCTACCGAGTGATTAAACCATTAATAGTACCGATCCTGTAACATTCTTGTCCAATCCTGCTGTTCCAAACCCAGTGATAAAGTAAAATATTGGTCTTTCCCGAAATTCTCAGTATCTCTCGGCCCAAGTCACGTTGAAAACTAAATTATTTGAGCATACGTAACGTACTAGAGTATTAATTATGGAAAAATATTATATATAGTTATATACCGAATCCTAAATTTTTGTATACTTATAAAACTCACTTAGTCATTCTTCTCACTTCTCTTCTACTATTCTGACCGTTAAAAAGGTTTCTTTTCGTTTCTTCCAACCTGCCAGAGAAGAAGGCCTTTTGGATCTCTACGGTGAATAATTTCTTTTTTTTTTATTTTTTTTTCTTTTGTTATGTATGTAAATAATCTTTTCATTTGGAAAGGTATAATTCCACCCAGATCTAGATCTATGAGGTTTTAATCCACTCAAATCTTGTTCGACAGTATTTTTGTATTATTTTTTTTTATATATTTTTCATTATTCTAGTCTACTTAGATTTAAATCTATAGTAATTTTAAGTGAATCTTATCTATTTGATTCTTTTAGTCTAATTATCATTTAGATATATATCATTTATGACTAAGATCTGTATCAATTACGTGATGGTATTTGCCCTCCAATAATGTTTAGATTTGAAGTCAAAGATACCAACAATAAATATTAAGTGGAGGGTCAACATGAGCCAACAAAAGTGGAGAGCTCTATTTAAGCGCATAACAATAATGATCTATGTGAGTCCTCTTTTTCCGAGTCAATTTTTTGAGGATTCTAGTGCGAAATATTCCTCCTATGTTTTTAATCAGTTTATTACAAATGTTATCCGAAAACTCTTTGACAAGTATTATATTATCTTTTTTATTAATTAAAGTACTCTTATTTTTTTTTTTTGAAAAAAAAAACAAGTTGTTCTTTTGTAATTGGATCAAAACATGACAAAATAGATAAGATTGAAGACATTTTCCAAAGTGTTGATGAAAAATCAGTTGATTAAATTGAAAATTGAGAAAGACTGTACTACTACTCTTAACAACAACATTTTGTATTATTTGCTTTAGAAAAATGAAATAAACTGAGTTCCGTTCAATGAGGAATACTCTTGGCAAACTGAAGTTCTTGGAACTATCAAAAAATGTGTACATTGGATTATAAGCGTGCAAATTCATGTCTTTTTTACTGTTTCAAATTCTTTTGTTGTTTTTATGTTATCTTCAGATTATTGTCGTTTGCCTATTTCCAACTTCAGGTCGTTTCTCTATTTGTCCCTTGTTTTGAAGCTGCGTGTCGTTTTATGAAGTTAATGTCATTTGTTATATTATTGTCCTTTGTTGGTTTTGGAAAATAATTTTTACATATGCGGGAAGCGTTATAACACTGAGATTTTAAACAAATTTCTTAAATCTTTCTAGGATCATCATGGTTATATATTGATTTTTGACAAATGTATAGAAAGAAAAGAATATAATTGTCCTTGAAAACTTTTTTACTTTAATTTTCCTTTTGACACCAAGAGTCTTCTTTTCCAATCCCCCTACTAAGTATGTAGTGTGTGGGCACTTCCTTGATCAATATTGAAATATCACAATTTATTTATAATATTTTTTCTTTCTAGATGTAAGTAGAGAAAAATAGTAATTAGAGAACTAATTTCTCTATATCTCAC
>JXTB01000617.1:202802-217329 GCA_002914805.1 Parasponia andersonii | reverse complement strand
GTTTTTTTTTTTTACTTATGCATAGGTATTAATTTGGCTAATGAAAATTTAGCATGTATATTTTTTTATTGTAAAAAATAAAAGAGAGAAAGAGTTTTAATAATACATGTCTTTTCATTCACTTCATTATAGTTATTGGATCACCATTAGATAGTGATCCAACGGCTAAAAATAAAAAACCTATCCATAGATAAAAAAAAAAAATACATATTGGATTGACAACTATATATATATAAATATATATATATATATATATATATATATATATATTATTGAGGAGTTAGTATTGATATTTTTACTATATTTATGTATGTTAATGTCACATTATCATTCTTTGCAAGTTTGCATCTTAGTAGAAGCGTAGAACTTTAGGGCTTGGTATTATTTTTTGTTTTTTATTTTTAGAGTTATATTTTTAGAGATGAGAACAAAAATTATTTTATAATATTTTCAAAAAATAATAAGTGTTTGGCAAATGTTTTCTAGAAATTTTTTTTAGGGATAAATTATATGAATATAAAAAATCATATTTGTATTATAAAAAAAATATTTAGAGAGAAAAAATCGAGAGAGATTGACTAGAGATAAATTCAAGTAAGGGAACGAAGAGAGAAAAAATCACAAAAAAAGAGATAATGAAAGATAATAATAAGAGAGAAAGTGACAAGAGATAATAGTAAAATAAAAAATATTAAGAAAAATAGAAAAAAAAAACTAATGAAAACACACAAGAGAACAAAAGTGATAAGAATGGATGAGAATAGAAAATAAATATAAAAAATTTATAAAAAACAAAATAGTAATAAAAAATGAAGAGATATGATATAATTAAAAAAAAATAAAGAGATAGAAAAAAAGAAGAGAGAATGAGTAGAGAAAAAATAATAAGAGAGAATGAGGAGATATAAAGTGACGAGAGAGAATGAGGATTGAGAGAATAAAAAAAGAACGAGAACATAGAAAATTATGAGAAAAATAGTTACGAAGAAATATGTATATGAAAATCATACGAATTTTTTTTATTTTTTTTTAGAAAAAGAAAATATTAAGCAAATTTCTTGAGAACAAAATTTTATTATTCTCTGAATTTTTTAGTTTTTTTTTAAACTTTATTTTTAAAAATAATTCTCAAAAAATAATGTCAAACATTCTTAATTATTCTCAGAGAATAATTTTCTATTTTTAAAAATAAAAAACTATTTTTTAGTTACCATACTAAACAACTTCTTAACCTCATATTAAATTATATTGTTTTAACTAACAAGTCATATCCCTCGCTCTTCCTCCAATAATAATAATCTCTTCCTCCAATAATAATAATAATAATTAAAATATAATTTTAACCCTGAGTTAAAAAAAAGGACAAATTTTCACGACTTACGTATGTTGACAATTAATTGTTGTTTTGATAAAGCAATTTACAGTTAAAAGAAATTAGTAGTAAAAATTAATAGTTTAGTCACAGTTAACTAGTAGAGGGAGTGTTGTATTTGTTCTTTTCTTTATGAGTGCCAACGTAAATATTTTGGATAGGTATGTCACTATAATTTTGACATAATTTACAAAGCATCGGTGTAATTTTTTCTGTTAAAAAAAAAAAAAAAAAAATCAATTTCTTGTTACTCATTTATGATATCTCCAAGTGCTATCACCAAAAACCTTCCCCGATTGAATTTCACTTTTTATTTATATTTTGGTTCATTGTTCTTTAAGAGCAATTCATCCTTAAGGAGGAATAGATTTCATAGATGTTAAAAATCTAATTAAATAACTGATTTTTTTTTCCCTTTTTTGAAGATTTATTTTCAAAATGTTCTCCTCAAACATAAATAAATAAATATATAAAGGTACACGGTTCCATCAATGAGTCAAGTCTCCTCATCTAATATGCCTTTTCGGCTTTTCCAACAGATAAACGACACGTCGTTTTACTTGTCTCTCTGTCTCTGAACTTCAAACGACAAACTCTTCCAGTACACTAATAAAAGAAACGACATGTCCCGTTTTTGCGCTCTCTCTTCATTTCAGGCTTCAGCCCCTAACACTGCCAGATTCTGAGAGGAGAGCTTCTATACAGAGAGCGCAGTACAGTACCATATCTTCCTTCGTCTTTAGAATCCTTTCGAGTATCTTCATCGGCCATGAAATCCTTCTCTGGTTCTCTCGTTATCGCCTCACTTCTTCTTCTCCTGAGCTTCACATACCATGCCAAAGCTGAAGTTATAACCCTAACACCGGACACCTTCTCCGACAAGGTAACGATCCCTCCCACACCTAAACCTAATTCTCAGATCCTCTTTTTTTTTTTTTTTCCAATTTCTTTGTCTAGATCCACGCTATCGGTTTAACCCATGGAAACCCTTCATTGCTTATCGAGTCCTTTTAGTCTCTGTGTAGATTATGGATTTATCAAATTGTCGATTCACTCTGCTTAACTACTGTTTTTGTGTGTGCGCGCGTGTGTATTGGTTTTCTCCAGTTGTTGTTGTGGGTTTTCTAGGTTTTACCTTGACTTTATAACCCACTGAGGTTTACGGGCTTTATTCTGATTATGAATGTGAATGGCTATTCTGGGTTTTTGTTCTTTAGGTGGTAAGTTTGTTCTGGATTTAGTATCAATGATAGATTAATTGGTTTAATAGGTGAAGGAGAAAGATACTGCGTGGTTTGTGAAATTCTGTGTTCCATGGTGTAAACATTGGTGAGTGTAGTTACTCGTCTCTCAAATCTTTAGTATGTAATTGTAACTATTAATCTGTTCTGACTGATTTTTTTTATTATTGGCGAGAATCGATGTCAGTAAGAACTTGGGGTCTTTGTGGGAAGACCTCGGAAAGGCAATGGAAGGTGAAGACGAGATAGAGGTTGGGGAAGTTGATTGTGCTACGAGTAAAGCAGTTTGTACTAAAGTCAATATTCATTCGTATCCTACGTTCAAGCTCTTTTATGATGGAGAAGAAGTTGCAAAATATCAAGGTGAGATTCAGCATCTTACTGCTGTTGCACTTTTAAGCCTTATGTTTTTCACATAAGCGCTCATAGGTTCAGTAGCTGCAGTTCTGATATAGCTGATATGTGTAGCTAATTATCATGATTTTACTCTCAAACCTTTTTTGCCTATAACCACTTGTTCTAAGTGCTTCCTACTTCATGGAAGAGTAACATGCTTAATACTTGAGAACCCTTACTAAATTTTGAACGTGTTAGAAGTACAAATAAGGAGGTGAGGGGAAACACAGATTTAATTAGCAGGAGGCTTAAAGGGCAATTTGATTGGACAGACGAAAAATATCACTAGCATTTTAGTATTTGTTTTGGTTTGATTCGTTTTGAGGTTCTTGTATTGCAGCCCTATCCTAGAAAACAACACTACCAGCTACTCTGTCATACTTGTTATTTAACCTCTAGAGATGGTTTATATTAGTTGGTTGTGACACCTAAGTAAGGAATGCATGAATGACCTAAGGAGGATGCCACGAAATTTTAGACATGGTAGCATCTGTATGATCTTGTAATCAGGCAAGTGTTGCTGGTAAAATATGTAAATAAATGAAATGCAGTGCTCATTTCTATACATCCAGAAAGCAGTATGCCGTTGAAGCAACTGCTCCATTGCAGTTCTAACAAGGTGATCGACAGATGACACTTAATTAGACATTTCAACTTGAGCTGTGCTATTTAACCTGAAAAGATTTTAACATGATACATGTGGACACTTTTGGGATGTGCCATCATGGCCTACTTGTCAGATAAGTTCATTCCTTTTGTGGGGCCCACTAGAAATTAAATGCCACATAAATTTGGAGAAGCTCATGTTTGGTATCTTTATTCTTTTCCTTTCACCTTAGTAGCTTACACGAGGAACCATTTATGAATACTGACTTCAAAAATGCCTTGAAGGGTGATCTATGACCTTAAGCAGAATAATATGTCATACTTAGTCTGCATCTTATATAACCAACAGTTTAGTTTCACAACTTAGAAGATAAGTGGTAAGAATCATCTTATTCATGGCCATGGGCTTCCTAAACTTTGTTTTATTGAATTCTTGGTACAGAATTAGTGGTGGTGACAATGACAACTGTGATTGGACTTTAACAGTGAGATTTTTTACCCGCAATCATGATTATAAGAATGATCATTGGTAAATAAATGTGTAGAAATATAGATATGATAATTTAGTTGTGCCAGCATTTATGCTTATATTATAAGTTTTTCGATTTAAATGTTTGCCTTTGCTCTCCCTTATGAAATATTATTGTGACTGTTTGCTTTTGTGATCTAATATTCTTTTTGTTATGTTCATTAGCCATGCGATGCATGTATTTCGCCAAATGATTTTTCCAAACTCTAAAAAGTGAGATAGAAAGAAGTATCTGCTTTTAACTGTTTTTCCTCATGCTCGTTATTAGGCCCCAGGGATGTTGAATCGCTTAAAAGTTTTGTCTTAGAAGAAGCCGAGAAAGCAGCTGCCAAGGCGCATCTTGACCATGATGAGTTGTAAAAAATCGTTAGATAGGTATATCTGTTTTGCATTCTAAGTTTTGCATTCTAACTCCCTTTAGTAACAGTGTGATAACTGCTTTTAAAATGTTTTCGTTCTTGTTGAATCTTTGACTATTGTGATTTGGAGAAGATTTACTCCCAAAATTCACTTGGAAGTCCGTTCTAAGAAAACCTGATAAATATCTTTACCTCCTGCACTTGCAGCTCATCAGCGTATGCCGAATGACAGGATGATAGGATATGGACTTACTCAGATCAATGTTAATTTTGTTGGATACGAGCAAGAAAATGTTCTTTTTTCTCCTTTTTTTTTTCCAAGAGATCAAAATTGACCCCAATTTTTTTCCCCCTTTTGCTGAACAAAATTGACTCCAGTTAGTTGTATTCGTTCTGAACTTTCTTTGGGTAATTTGCACTAATGTGTTCACAAACTTGAGTAAACTCTTAGCATATCCCCCTGAGAGCATTTTTGTCTCCAATGATCATTTCTCCGCAATGAATCGTGTCTTGGGCGTGGTTTACATTCGAGTGAGGCTTATAAACGTACTGGTAGGATTCCTAGATCGTCGGTTTGTATAATTGTATGTGCATTTGGCAATTTGTAAGATGCAGTGGATTTTCCTCAACTGTATCTGTTGTTTGGTCCAAGTTCCAAAGTTTGTTTTCTACTACTTAAAAATAAAAACGTCTGATGTAATATTAAAATATATTAAAAGCATACTACAAATCAAGCTTATTTCAAAATATACGAACGGCTCATGTACAATGGAAAAGAGCCAACCTGAATTTATTGAAAGACTCGACAAAGAGACACCTCGAATTCCATCGACAGAAATTTACATAACCAAATCTATCAATATAACATGAGTACGTCTAATATCAGTCATTACGAGAGACAATTCTTCCGATTTCATTGACAGGAAATTTGAGCACACGTCAATCACGTCCATAAAATTCTAGAACAAAATAAAACTAAAAGAAAGATATTTGAAACATTTGGAATTTAAATGTAGTTGTTCTCAATGATATAAAGTGAAAACAAAAGCTTCCACCACAGCTCGTCGAGCACTTGGAATAACTTCGGAATGCTCAACTCCTCCACTATCCCTGAAAACAAGGCTAGAGGACTGCAATGAAAACCTATAAGACTGCCCGCATAAGTCTCAGAAGAAGAAAAACAAAATCGAAAAGCAAGGACCAGAGACAAAACTAGACTAACTATAGAACTCTTAGCAACAACACTTCACTTCTTCTTGGCAGCAGACTTGGTGACCTTGGCGCCTGATGGGTCCTTCTTCTCAACACTCTTGATGACACCGACGGCCACAGTCTGACGCATGTCTCTGACGGCAAAACGACCTAGTGGGGGATACTCAGAGAAGGTCTCCACAACCATGGGCTTGGTTGGAATCATCTTAACCATAGCAGCATCTCCGTTCTTCAAGAACTTAGGCTCCTTCTCGAGCTCCTTTCCAGATCGTCTGTCAATCTTGGTCAACAGCTCAGCAAACTTAACAGCAATGTGGGAGGTGTGGCAGTCGAGCACTGGAGCATAACCGTTTCCAATCTGGCCAGGGTGGTTCATGATGATGACCTGAGAGGTGAAGTTGGCAGCCTCCCTTGCAGGGTCATCCTTGGAGTTAGAGGCAACGTAACCACGCTTGAGATCCTTAACAGCAACATTCTTCACGTTGAACCCAACGTTGTCACCTGGAAGGGCCTCCTGGAGAGCTTCATGGTGCATCTCCACAGACTTAACTTCAGTAGTCAGTCCAGATGGGCCAAAGGTCACAACCATACCAGGCTTCAAGACACCAGTCTCAACACGTCCAACGGGGACAGTACCAATACCACCAATCTTGTAGACATCCTGAAGTGGGAGACGGAGGGGCTTGTCTGAGGGCCTCTTGGGCTCATTGATTTGGTCAAGAGCGTCAAGGAGGGTTGGCCCCTTGTACCAGTCGAGGTTGGTGGACCTCTCAATCATGTTGTCACCCTCAAAACCAGAGATGGGCACGAACGGGATTTTGTCAGGGTTGTAACCGACCTTCTTCAAGTACGAGGAGACTTCCTTCACAATTTCATCGTACCTTGACTTAGAATACTTGGGGGTAGTGGCATCCATCTGCATGAGTTAAAAACAGAGACATAAGTAACAATAAATGTACACCAATTGAAAACAATTTATATTCAGATCAAGAATACTGACCTTATTACAGCAGCAAATCATCTGCTTCACACCAAGAGTGAAAGCAAGCAAAGCATGTTCACGGGTCTGACCATCCTTAGAAATACCCGCCTCAAAACCACCAGTGGTGGAGTCAATAATGAGGACCGCACAATCAGCCTGGGAGGTACCAGTGATCATGTTCTTGATAAAGTCACGATGTCCAGGAGCATCAATAACTGTGCAGTAATATTTGGTGGTCTCGAATTTCCACAAGGCAATATCGATGGTAATACCACGCTCACGCTCAGCCTTGAGCTTGTCCAACACCCAGGCATACTTGAACGACCTCTTGTTCATCTCAGCAGCCTCCTTCTCAAACCTCTCAATCACACGCTTGTCAATACCTCCAAGCTTGTAGATCAAGTGACCAGTAGTGGTCGACTTTCCAGAGTCAACATGGCCGATAACAACAATGTTAATGTGGATCTTCTCTTTACCCATGCTTAGCTGTTGGAGAAAAAAATACTGAAACCAAAAAAACACCAACAAATTAGACCCATCATAACAAAATAAACTAAAACTATTTACACAACAGCGAGTGAATTGAAACCAGAAAAAGCAATTAGAGCAACCTAAAGATCTCCTAACAACAAAACATAAATTAAATTGAGCTGATTAAAAGCAGTGATATTATAAACTCAGTCCCTTAGATATTCATAAAGATCTGTGATCATATCCACAAATCATTACAGGTCTGTAGGCTCATCACCATTACTAAATATATTTGAATAGTAAAACACAACAGTAGTTTTTAAATTATTGAAAAAAATAAAAGATAAGATGTAGCTGCTCTAGTGTTCTCCCGGAATAACGAGTTAAAGATCACGTGAGTACAATTAAACCAAGGCAACACAGAACTATGGCTTCTAGGGAACGAGTCATATGGGAACGAGGTTATCCACACTGACCAGATAGCGAAGCGTTACAATGAAAACGCTAACTCACTACTTAAGTCAAAATTCAAAGAAACCAAACTCTGATAGATCTACGGAAAAATCATCAAAAATTAATAGAAAAAAATACAAAAAAAAAACATACGTTGTTCAAGTTCATGTGGTATACAAACAAAAACTTCTCTGTTTCATCAAAAAGTAAAGAACGTGCAGAGAAATCTGAGATCGTAATCTTAATCCAAACATTTCTAAGAAACGATTTTCACTGAATGCAAATCAGATCTAAAAATATACAATAAAAAATAAACCTAAACCAAAAAATAAGACAAAAGAAATCCCAGTTCATAAATTCATTCAAATCAATCAAAAACCCTTCAAAACCCTTAAACCCTTCATTAGATATTAGCATGCATGAGATTCCATTATCTCTGAGGAAAAAAAAAACAACAAAATCAGAGAAAAAGTAATGAAACAAAGAGATATATAACAATCATATATAGCCTACGATCAAACACATGGAAGAAGAAGCATAGAAAGCCATAGAAGAGAGAGATCTATACCTCAAATATACGAAGTAGAGGAAGATGAAGACTCTCTCGCGCCGAAGTGAAGGTTTGGGAGCGAGATAGCAGAGGATGAAAAATGTGAGGAGTCTGAGACTTTAAAGCGCAGGCCTAGTGCCCTTCACTGTCGTTAGGGTTTCTTTCTCAACCGTTGGATCTTTAGGGATCTCATCCAACGGTGAGGAGCTTCCCTTTGCTACTGCGGCTTTCGGCCTCAGACGCCGTAACGTGCGCATCATGTTGGTCTCTTCGCACCCTTGTACTGCCATATTCTTTTTCCTTGAATTACCAAAATACCCTTCTCCTTTTTTACTTTCTTAGACTTGCGCTGCGTCCAGGAAAGAAAATGAGAGAGAACGAATAAATATGAGGTGAAGAAAATATATAGAAAAGAAAAAAAAAATTTATAATTATTTAGTACAGAGAGAAAAGAAAATTAATATATTTTAAAATAATTATTTTATTTTTTATATTATTATTTTAAAATTTGGTATACAATAATTTGGGTTATGTGTAGGAGAGAGGAAATAAAATATGAAAGAAGAAAAAAATATAAAGGAAATAAAATATGTATGATAAAAAGGAAAAAAAAATTTCATAATTGTGTGGTGTGTAGAGAAGAAAGAAATTTAGTTTAATTTAAAATGATAAATTTATTGCTAATATTACTATTATTTAAAGCTAAATACAAGAGTAGTTTTGTAATTTAATTTATTAATACACTAATAAAATATTTTTTTTCCTATTTTCTCCTTATTTTTTAGTAGAAAAAATTTGTGTGGTCCTTACCATTTTTTTTTTTCACTTTTCTCTGTCTTTTTCTTTTCCTTCCATTTTCTTTCTTATCAAACAATCCAATTTTTTAATTTTCCTCGATTTTTCCATCAATTTTTTTTCTTCTCCCTTTTCCTTCCCACTAAACATAATCTTAGTAAATTAAATTTTTCATTAACTAATTTTTTTCCTTTCCTCTTTCTCTCCAATTTGGAGAAGAAAATTTTCATGGAACCCACGTATTATTTTTCTCTTCCTTTTCTCTTCTATTTTCTTTTCTCTTTCATTTCCTTCCTACCAAACAACTTCATTTTTCATTCTCCTTCCACTTTTTCGTTCAACTTTTTTCAGTTTTCCTTTTTATCAAACATAGCTTTAAATTATTTAGTGAATTTATTTTTTTTGCGAGAAATATAATATATTTTTATATCTATTAATCTACAAAGTGTTACATTAGATTTTACATTTTTTGGGTAATGTGTATAACAATGTTTGTTTTGTTTACTTATGCTGTTATTATGCAGTTTGAAAAATTCTTTTGTTATGATAGTATTTTTTTTCCACTTTCTTTTTTTTTTGAAGGATTGTATTAACATTTGAAAACTAACTTTTTATGTTAATTAATTTATTGATGATTTTATCAAAATAAAAAATAAAAAAAGATCATTGATAAGCAATGAAGTGAAAATGTTCTACTCTTTCTCGTAGATTTATAACATTATATTCTTCTATTAAACGTTTTCTTGTATTTTATTTCAATCTTCGTCTGGTGGTAACTTAGAAAATTGTTTAAATAGTTATTTACGCTTTTCAAATTTCAAATAATACTAATATGTTAACCTAGTGCTTTGCTTTCTACTTTAGATTGTCATTCTCACTAATTGTTTGTATAGAGTTCAAGTGACTCACTCTACTATCTAGTGATGACAATTCACCCATAAGATCTTAGGGAATATTCTTGAATGAAGTTGGAACTCCTATGGTCATGCCTATAAAAAGTAGTCACATTGGTTGGCATTCCTCCCATTTTTTTTCATAAAAAAAAAAACACAATAATTCTTTATCCAAATTCACAAATACATAAAACAATGTCTTTAGTTTCAAAATCTGATTTCTTTTACTCAAGCCAAATGCGTGTGTGTTTCTTTTTTCTTTTTACTTTTTGGTTGATATCACCTAGGATTCCTAATCTTTTCCCGGTATATCACTTAAGTCTCCAAACTTTTTTTTGGTAGCATTTGGATCCCCAAACTCAGGTTTGTTGCTATACTTTAGTCTTTTCTCTACTTCCGTCTAAATCAGTTGTGAAAACCCCTGTGCTATGCATGTGTTCTTCTTCCTAGTAGCATAACCTAGAAACACAAAGCTAGTTGAGATTTTCAAGACACAGAATCACTATTATTGTGATTTTGTGAAGATGTAAATCGCCATTGACGAGGCTTTCATTTTAATTATATGGATCTGGTAATATAAGAGAAAAGAGTTGTTGAGATTGTTGTAATTAATATCTGGTGTGGTTTAGGTATTAAGAGTTTTAGGATTCAACGTTGGATTTGTATGCTTAAAATTTCTCATCACTCACAACAAAGTTCTTTCTCAAAGATTGGCTTAGACTTTTCTGTTAGTCCCTCATAGAAAATAATTTATAATTTCATTTATTTATTCAAATTTTAGGAATTTTAGTTTCGATTTGAATTCGTGAGTTGATTTTAATTTTATTCTGGAATATATGTATATTGAATTGTGCATTTTTTTTTTGGCAATTGAGTCTTATTCTTACATTATTTAATTAGTCTAATATCTACTTTACTTGCGTTTGCGAGTCTCTTATCTTTGCTCGTAGATTGTAAGAGCACAAATTTTTTCTCCATTGATGCAATTAGGTCTTGCAGTATTTAAAATATCATGTCAACAATGGCTTGAGTTGCAGAGAAACCAATTGGGTCTAGTCCATACATTTATGTTATAATTTCATCCAAAATTCACCAACATTTATTCTTTTTTTTTTTCACTCTCTCATACAAACAGATGATTATAAGTTTAGGCGTTTTTTTTTTTTTTCCTATAAATCAGTTTAAATACTTATCCTAGTCAGTATAGTTTGGTTAATACCACTTTCAGATAAACTCACATAATTTTATAATTGGTTGTCTGAGAGTTCTCACGGCTTTGGAAATTTCATTATGTAAACGTGGGGTTTTTCATGGCTGATTTAGATGGAAGTAGAAAAAAGACTAACATATAACAAAAAACTTAAGTTCAGGGATCCAAATACTAAAAAAAAAAAGGTTTAGAGACTTAAGTGATATATTGGGAAAAAATTAGGGATCCTAGGTGATATTAACCTTCTTTTCTCCTTAAAAAAAAAAAAAAAAACCTGAGGTTGTGGTGTAATAATAATATAGTCCTTTGACAATAAATTCCACTAAATGTTAGAACTCCCCAAAACTAGTCATTGGTATAAGAAAAAAGCACTAAGGTTGTGGTATAATAATGAGGATGCTTTTTCTAGGTCTCTCTATTGTTTTTGCTCAGTGGTTTGAATCCTCATAGCTACACTTTGGCTCTCCGCTCTAGCAAATTGGCTGTTGATGCATTGGAGTGTGCTAACAAGTGGGTGATACTTGGCTAGATCAAGTCCCTATAGTTCCTTAGTGGAGCCCGAGATTGATTGAAAAGCATAAAAGTTTGGAGAGTGTGACCGACACCACCAGATTCCCTTTTTTTAAGTAGCAAAAAAAAAGGGTATCTTATAAGAATTTGGCTTCATTTTATTTATTTATTTATTTTTGGAGGTTTTTTTTTAGGAGAAAAAAGAGGAACCATTAGTATCTACCCAGTTTTCACCTAACATGATAAAAGTGAAGATTCTAAAGAAGTGCCCTTGCTGTTATGCCATCACCATTGGTGGTCTGGTGAGGAGATTTTGATTTTTTTTTTTTTTTGAAGGAGAATACTTTCATTAATAAAAAGATGATAGTACAATACTCATAAATAAATTTTTTATTATAAAGTAGACAAAAATGAAAAATTGATAAAAATTATTGAAGAAATATTACACACCGAAATCTTGGCAAAATCAGCGTAAGAGAGGATTTAGACTTAAAACATTTCCATTATAGAAAGAAAATAAAAGTGGTTACCCATTACAATACGTGCTTTTTTTTTTTTCTTTTTTTAATGAATCAAAATACATTTATTTTATTTTGTATTCAAATCTCTTTTGGATTTTGAGTTGTAAGTGAAAACATGACATAAGTCATATATCAAAATAATTTCCAATATATACATTTGAAAGTAAACAACGATGATAAATTTTGTTTCCATACTGATTCTTTAAATAATAACTAGTGTGATGAGTTAGTTGTTATATTTCACTTATTCGAATATAACTTAGGGGCCTATGACTTGTAACAAATAGATTTGATGACATTCAAAATTTTTTAAAGGCATTACATTGACAAATTTGATTACGTGTTTGATATTAAAAGATTTAGTACAACAGTTTCCTCCCCGTCAAAAAAAAAAAAAAAAGAAGATACGATAGTTGTGATCTAACTTCTAAGGCATTATTTTTCTCAAAGTATATTAGAACATGCTGTACACCCAGTTAGCAATTTTACTTGTAATAATCCTATTTAGCACCTATAACATATTTCTGAATTGTACATTTGATCAAACGTATAAAAAAAGTAATAGTACTTTCCAATGAAAACATATTATTTATGAATAATACACGTAGAAGTATTATCTACTTTTCAGTTGCCACCAATTTCTTAATCTAACATTTTGTTTTTCTTTCCAATTCATTTTTTTAAAATCCCAATGCATTTTTTTTTTTTTTGCTATTTTACTCAGTTTGTTTTGATTATTCTATATTTATTTAATTTCAATAAATAGAACAATAAATTTTCAATCAAAAGTTAAATTACCTCAAAAATGTAATAATTTTTATAGCAATTTTCCAACTTCTTATTAGCGGTCAATTTTACAACTTTTAATTAGCGTATTGCACATTTTTTTTTTCAAAATTAATTGTGTAATACATCTATAAATGAATTTATGTAGATACACATGTTTTTATTACAATTTTTTAAGTATTTTTCATTAAAAGTATAAATTATATTTGTTCGTTAGCTTAGCCCTTTAGTTTCGGCTCATATTTATCTGATCATTATTTTTCCTCTTTTTCGTTTTTGATTAAAAAAATCAGCTCATTACGATGTATACAGTAGCACTCACCACAAATATATATGACAGATGAAATATGTCAATATCTGTGTTTTACAATAATGCCAAATCAAATTTTTTGTTTAAAACACTTCTACTTTTTTATTTCCGCTTTTGAGGGGAAGTCTTCAATGGTTAGATATTTACTTTCAGAATAAAATTATTTTTCTAAGTGTAATAAGAATTGGGTAATAAGTTGAGAGTTTAATCTTAGTATGGTCTCACAATAGTCACGTTATTTCCATTTTTTTTTTTGAAAAAAAGAATAAAATTAATTTTACATTTAACAATATTTACTAAATCAAAAAAGAATTGAAAAGAATATTTGTAAAAATCCTGAACCCCTAAAAAAAAAACATAGAAATCCAGAAGAAATCTCATTTATTTATTTACATACTTCATTTGGAAGTGTGGAGGCGGCGGTATGATGAATATAAAAATAGTGCTAATAATAATAATGCCATATTCATAACGGTATAGCTCAGGCTGTAATGCAGGATATGTTAATAGCATTATTATAAAATATACATCTATCTATATATGAAATAATTATAAAGGCTGAGCTTATAGCAAGAATAAGCTACGGTGGACTTACTCGACAACCATACCAGTTTACTGCCTCATTTGTAAAAAGCCTTACTACTATGTTGCAAATAAAGAACTTTTAGAATTAAGTACGTAAAGAACTTCTAGAATTAGTTTCTCAAAAAAAATAAAAAATAAAACTTCTAGAAAATTAGGTACGTCAAATCTTTAATGGCAATTGCCAAGCAAGAAAAATTATTACTGAACTTAAAAGCGAATTGCCCGCAATACAAGAAGACTAAAGCAGTAAAGACAACCTACTTATAACTATCATAAACTAATGACTTTTTTCAGCAAAAGACAAAAAAGAAAGAAAAAAGAAATGGTAGTAAGTATTCTGTCGAGCCAAGCAAGTTGTTTGCCATCTCAGACTCCCACTACTTTTCCAGGAAAGCAAGAAAAAACAAAATCATCTTCAGCAGTGCGGCATTATTATTATAAACACAAACTCAACCCAGACAGTGAACCGACACTAGTTCATGGCCCTTGTACTATTAAGATTAACTTCCAATATTTATAATTTAATAACTTCCAATATTTATAATTTAAACGTGTTCTCTTAAAATAAATAAATACACAAAACCAGTTTTCAAGAGCAGCAACTGTCAGGCAAGCCTCTCCACAGGTGGGCTTTTGGCTCTTGGAGGAGGAAATTTTGAAATAAAATGTGTGCCTGTAACCTCCTGGTCTTGGATGTCGGAACTTGGATCAATATATGTTGAGAAAATACATAGTGTTGTGCGGTG
>JXTB01000617.1:168684-198760 GCA_002914805.1 Parasponia andersonii | reverse complement strand
TTTTGTGCGACCTTCTCCGTCCAGTTTTCCTTAACAAACAGGAAACCTATAGGAAAAGGGAAACACGAAAACACTATAAAGGAAACCTACAAGAATAGGGAAATAGGTAAATGCTGTGGAAGAAACCTACAAGGAAAGGGAAACTGAAGACTCCTATTTGCGATTAACTAAGTTATCTTTTTCGAGTAGTTATCCAATTGTATTGTTTATAATTAACTAGTTATCCGTTTTGAGTAATTATCCAATTACTTAATTGGATAATTACCCAATTGTATAGTTACCCGTTTATTCAATTAGGATCCTAGAGACATAAGGAACCTAGGGGGATAAGGTCACTACAATCTATATAAAGGGGACTCTATGATCCGAACAAGGACACAACCAATTCTGGGCAGAAACAAGTCACAGAGAATAGAAGTCAGAGCAAATACACGCCTAGGGTATTCCAAACTTTGGGTAGTCTAAATTCTTTAGCATTCTTCAATAGCTTTTGAGTATTGTAACCTTGAATATTCATCATTATAGTGAGAAAACAGTGGACGTAGGCTCATCTTTTTCGGGGCTGAACTACTATAAATCCCTCTCTCCTTATTTGCTTTGATTATTTACTTCAATTTACACAAGCCACATCTCTTGATTATTCATAAATTTATTGTTGATAAAACCTCCATCAACACATAGCATAAAAGATAGCAAATCTACCTATTCCCCAAGCTAGATTGCTCCCTTATAAGAGTTCCATATCGGAAGAATCTCCTCGGGTGGAGAAGGAATATGTGTTTAAGTTGTTGCATCCATGAGCAAAGATAAGATTTTATGCTGATCTGCATATGATGCGTAGAGAAATGAGGCAATTAGTATGAATGAACAGAAAAGGAGATTACTATTTCAACCATTATGAGATCACAATGGCCGTTGACATATATGCATATGAAATTCAAGCAAGCATGCACATGTCGCAAGACTAGAATTTTTTTTCCAAAAAAATAAAATTGATGATACTGGAAATTAAATTTGTCCAGTCAGAAATTGTAAAACTGTGAGAGTTCATGATTCGAATTTTATTTTTACTAATCCGAAAATTTTGCGGTACGACATATGTGATATTTTTGTAATTGGAAGAAATTTTGAGATCTGTGTCAACGAGTTCGGCAGGCAGGTATAGACCACACCCATCTTGTGGAATATCCTAGCATCATTGACACGAAGAGAAGGACATAGCCCTTAACCATGGTATTCAGAGAGAAAATATCAGGCTCAATACCATCATTCACCATTTACCTAAAAGGGCCCTGGATGGTGTCCATAAACACATAATTTATGTTAGAATTGGACTCATAATGACAAAAGCGCCACGAAAAGAATAGTATCGTTTCTAATTGAAGGCCTACAATCCAAGTTCCTAATACTCTTCATGTGCTTAAATATATTGATAGCTCTAGTCAACTTCCTAGCTTCTGCAAAAAAAGTAAATAATGGTATTGAAAACAGCCTCATTAACCACATGAGAAATACCAGTTACTTGGCTCACAACATCATCCATTTCTTGATACATTTTAGATACAACAAGCTTCTTTATCCCAATGTGATAAGTGGAAGCATCGATCATCTTGTTGAAGCATAACATTGCCCAATTCTTCAGCTCTAAATCTAGGCAGTTCTTCAGCTCTAAATCTAGGAAGAAGTTGGGATACTGCCATTTGACACTGGGCTTCATCAAGAACAGGCTTTTTATTAGCTTTCAATCTTTTGGTAGCTCTCCTCCTAAAAGACCTTTAACTAGGCTCTGTTGAGTAAAAAGAGTACAAGGAAAACTGCTCAAACCCACGTAGAAATCCAATTGAAGCAACTCTGGAGTCTAGAACATGGGTTCCTGCTCTTTGGTGCCATAAAATGAGAAAAACCCAATTCATTCCCATTAACCAAATTCGAGTTTCAGAACATGCAAGGAATATTTTAAAGTAAAACGGATAATGACGAAATGGGTCTATAGAAATGAGCTTACTAGCAAAATCTAAGTTCGATAACCTGCATCTACGAACTGCATCATGTCGCGAAAAACATATACCTCGGCATCAAAAGCTTATTAAGCTAAAACAAATACAACCCAGTTATTTTACGGAAGTTCAAACGGTTGGATTTTGAAGAAAATCGAAAATTTTCTACAGACAACGTTTTCAGATAGAAGTAAACGAAAATGGAGCCTCTGGAGAGAAGAATAGACTGGAGGAGCACACAGAGCACGAAGACACACGGACAGTTCCGTACAATCAGAAATTTCATTAAATTGTAAAGATTGCTATACTAAGATCTTACTTTCATAAAACGATATTGGTAAATCAAAATCTTACACCTTGCACCAAAACTTATATGAATGGCATATTATTTTTAGTTACATTGTGATCTTAATTTTTTTTTTAAACGAGCGATTGAAATAAATATTATTGTAGTAAACTTTTTGTATAAGATATTAACGTGTTAGTATTATTTTGATATAAAATATTGGTGTCTTAACATTATTTTACAAAGAGGATTAATGCCACAAATGGTGTCCGAACTATTAACTAGTTATAATATAGTTATAATATGGTTTCCCAATTCTTATTTTCACAATTAAGCTTTCGATTTAACGTAATTTGGTCTATAAATTAACTAAATTGTAATATATTATTAAATATTTTTTTATAGAAAATACGTGAAAATCACTTGGTAATATCAGAAAGAGCAATTGTTAGAAAAAAATATGAACAAAAGGATTTAAAAGATAGAAAAGAAAAAAAGTATCGTTTGAATTATTTAAGATTCTTGTAACTGTAATTTTAGAAAAAAAATTTGTGTAAATTGGTTATTTGTGATCTCGTTCCGTCAATCTCTTTGCGCTAAGATTGACACTACCATTCGAAACTTCTGGTGGGGTGTTAAGTAGAACAAGAGATGCTTGTTTCTTAAGTCTTAGAATTGAATTTTTAGACCAAAGGACCTTGGGAGTCTTGGCCTTCGTAGTATGGAAAGTGCTGCAAAATTCACACTTTCTCTGGTTGGATCTTATTAAAGCTAAGCACCTAAGAGGAAGAAGTTTTGTTGACGTCGAAGGCACCCGAATAGACTCTAGTATGGGCGCCTGCCTTGGCGTCGAGGCCAACTCTTGCATTAATGTGTGGAAGGAATCTTGGGTTCCCTTCTTGGCAAGTTTTACCTGAAGTCCCCATCTGAAAAACAACAGCGACAGAGTCACCTAGTGACAGATTTCATAAATGCCTCCGGAGGTTGGGATGTAAATTTGCTAAAGGAAAACTTTGATGAACCATCAATCCAGGCGATCATTAAAATCCCAATTTCTCAGAACATGCAAGAGAGATGTGGGAAATGGTACCAAGCTGTGATTGGAGCTGCAATCCTCCTCGTGATCCTTTCCTTGAGCAAGCATGGAAGGTGATTTGGAAGGCTTCCACTTAGCTGAGGCATAAGTTGCTATGGTGGTGGGCCATTCATAATTGCCTTCCTACTTGAGAGAGACTGACTGAGTTTCTTAGAGCAAGTGATAGACCAGAGGCCCAGACATATTCGTTATGCCTTGAGGATACTGAATCGCCTATGCATAACTTCTAAGAATGCAGCTTGGCTAAATAACTTTGGTTTTCTTCAACATGGGGTATCTGATGTGAAGACTACCATTTCCGTTCTCTGCTCATGTGTTTTCTTGCCTTGTCAGGTGGCAATATTGTACCTAAAGAGGCCCCTAACTTCTGCCAAGTGTTTTCATTTTTGCCTTGCCTTCGTGTGTTTTTAAAAACTCTAGCAGGGGAATGTAAATATTGTTATCCATGGAGGTATGAGGAAACACACTTACACTCTAGCCAGAGAATTATTGCCACCTCACTTGACTACATTGGAAAACAATCAGTTTGAATCCAAAACTGGTTCCCTCCTTCTGTGTTGTGGATTAAGATCAACGTACGTCGACGAAACAATACAACCACACCATATGAATAGTGCTGGAATTGCTCAAAACGACCTAGAAGAAGCTTTAGCAAAGTTTGCGGAGTGGGGGCATTGTACATGTCCATTGGTAGCAGAATCTAATGCCATCTGTCGGGCGTGCAAACTAGCTTTGTCTTTTGGGTGAGAGGCTATTATTATTGAAACTGCCTGTTAGGAGCTGGTGGAGTATATTATGGGGTTGAATGAGTCTCTGTTATGGGTGATCCAAGAGATTCGGATGCTCCACCAGCAACTCAAGTTTTGAGAATTGTCTTTTATCCACCATGGAAGGAATCCTCGATCGCGCGCAACATGGCTTCCTAGGCAGCCAAGTCGAGTTCTTCTGCTTTAATCGATCCTGCTTGTCCTCCCTCTTTGTTTGTGGGGTGGGGGGAGTTCAGGATGTTTGATGCTCTTATGTACTCTTTTGGTGATCAGTCGTTACTACCGATTCTAGCTTTGTAGCCTTGTTTCGTTTTCAATGAAAGTCTTATTACCGGAAAGAAAAAAAGAAAAAAGAAAAAATATTAATAGTATAAATAAAAATTTTTAATTTTTGAAAAAATATTTAGATCCATTTGGATGGCCAATTGGAGATTTGTACCAATGAAAATTGATGGACTTCTATAATAGGCCAATTGCCCAAGCTCTCCCTTCACTAGTTGGCGTTATGTATATTTAATTCATTAGCCAAATTTACCTTTCTCACTTAAGCAATTATATAACGTGAGAAATTACTGAAGAGTAACTGAATTCGGCAAATTTTTTAGTTTATTTCATTTTTCTTTTTTTTTTTTTGTAATTTTTTTCATTGTTTAATTAGTAAGAGTGCATATTGAATCTTATCCAAGTAAGATAATCAGAGGATGTATTCCTTGTTTTCTAGGTTGAGAAACACAATTGAAGAATAGAAGAAGAAATGCAAGTCCAATATCGAGGATCTTTTGGGAAGATTGTAGGTATTTAAGTGGTGGTTCGTATGCCTAAAAGTTTTTTCAAATTAAAACTTTTGGCTAAGGCCTAATGATATTACATTTGATATTCAGAACCGACTCAATTCATACATGTGTGGATTTTAGAAGATTACCATAGGCCGAAATCATGGTGAATGTGGACCTCACCCATAAGAGTTATATGTGGGCTATTGAATATAGACTCCATAACGAGAACGCTAAGCCCTTAACAGAGGGAGATAGTATTGCTCCAAGTCTTGTATTGGGTATATTCTAAGAAGATCATGAGTATTTAAGTGGTGGTCCATGAACCAAAAAATATGGAAAATTAAAATCAAATTAAATGGAATGCTAGTTTAGGGATAATTTGGAATAGTAATTTAATTTTTAAATTTAGTTGAGAGTGTGATTTTAGAAATAATATTGGAAAAGTAGACAAAGGAGTAACAATAGTGCCACCCTTTAACTAGTAGTAATCAAAACTAAAATGACTTTTCTAGGAGTGTTTTGAAAAATAACTTTTCAAAAAATGTCACAGTGTCTTGTGATGGGTTTATACAATTTGTGACTATTGATTGGTCCTAAAAAAATCATAATTTTATCATCACAGATAATATAACCCCCATCACACTATACTATGACACTACTAAAAACTTAGTTTTCAAAACACTCATAAAAGATCATTTCAGTCCAAATTACTACTATTCATGTCAAATTTTCATGATTTTAAACCCTTTTCGATGTTATTGTTGACCTAGCTTTTATTCTTATTCACTATTATTATGAAGATAAGAAACACTTGATTTAATGCTAATGATTCACTTAAGTTATTCACTTTTATTTTAAAGATGAGAAATATTTGATTTATTCTAATATTTCACTTGAAAATATAGCAAAGTGCTTAAATCAAATGATCTAACTCAAAGTAATCACGTCCTTGAGATGATACTTATGGATTTAATTAGATAATCAAGTTTGAAGATGAATAAGTCAGATATAAGATCATGTCTAGATTTAGTAGACTTTATGTCTTAGTCTTCTATTTAATTTATTGTGTTGTATATAGGTTCCTTTTGAATTGGCTCATGATTCTCAAACAAGTTTTCAAACCATCTTATACTTAAAATGGTAATTTTATTTTAAAAGTTTTAAAATCTATACCAAATCTTTTGAATAGCCAAAAGACCTCCTTAAAATGTAAATAGAACCTGATAAAAAATGAGGTTACATGACAAAGAATTTCGACCGACATGTTTTTGGTATTTGGCCTATTTTGGTTGACCAAACTTAGTTAATGATATTTAATACTTTTTCACTAACTTACATTAATGCTAACAACTCTCAAATTGTCAAAGCCAACTTTTACATTAAATTAAATTTTAAATAATCTTGAGCCAATCTGATAAATAATTCTATTAGTCCCTGAACTAAAGAAATAGTCTCACTTTGGTTCTTAAATTTTAAATTATGCATAATGGTCTTTAAACTATTAAAAATATTTCATTTTTGTTCTTTTTATTGTAAATTTTTTTGATTATTAACAAAATGAGCACATGAGTTGTATTTTTCATTATATATTAGTGTTTCAACAAAACATATTTTAGATAGTCCTACATTATATTTCTTGCCCAATGTGCAACTAATTTTTGTTCAACTAATCATTTTTAATTTGATTCAATTTATATTCTAATCTCTTTATAGTATTGGATTATATTTGTGGATATAAAATAAATATAACAAAATAGTAAAAGTTTTCATGTGCTTACTCTGTTAAGAATAAAATGAAATAAATAACATAAAGAACTAAAATGAAACTCTTTTAATACTGTAAGGACTAAAATGATGTAATTTAAATTTTAAGGACTAATATGAGACTTTTCTTATAGTTTAGGGACTAACATAGTCATTCATCCATCATCTTTTATGTATTATTCACAAATCTCCTAAACAAATTTTTATATTCTTATAGGAAGAGTTTATAAGTAAGAGTTCATTATTTAATTGAAGAATTATTGAGAGTGACCTTTAGGTGAGGTGGCATTAGAGAGGAAACATCGGATTCTAAATAACTTGAGTTAGGTGAGGCTAGTACCAGAATTAAAATAATTCGAGATTAAATGTATTAAAGCTAAAGTTAAGTTTATCGTAAAGGTTTTAGTGAAACTTAAGAAACATCCACTCCAATTGTAAAAGAGTTATGCAAATCACTAATAGTAGATGCTCAAAGAAGGTCATCTAGAGTAAAAAATATAGACAATTGTTGTATTTATCGAATATCATAGAAACGGAATTTGCATTTTCTTGATCTCTGTATCTTTACTTACATGTAAATTATTTAGTTGAATGCTTGATATTTGTTTTTTTGTATCTGACAAAATTTACAAATTGTAGTTTATATGTTTTATTTACTCAAAAAGGTTTTTAGAAGTCTTAAAACCCAATTTGCCTCTTTCTTAAATATTTAAACTTAGATAAATTGATATTTGATTGATTTCGATGATAATTCAATTGCCATTGGGAAGTATTCTTGAGACCATCATTGAAAATTAACAAGTCACTTCGAAACTATATTGAGAATTTCAAATTTTTAACTTTAATAGACCTACATTAAGCACATTTGTAAATCATCAAAAGACCTTGAATATAATCGAATAAAATCAACATTTGCATCAAACTAATTTCAAAATTAATCATTAAAACATCTAAGATTGTGCATGCTTAAAATTTATCAAAAATAGGTCAAAATGTGTGTCAAAATTTATAGAGAGTTTTGATGCTCGCGATGGTAGATAGTCTAGTTCTTGTTTGAAATTCACTAATCGAATAGTGATAATTCACTAATTAAATAGTAACAATTCGTAAATTTTACTATTTAATTGGTAAATTAGAACACAACTACAAATAAATTTAATAGTATTCACTAAATAAATAGGAATAATTCACATATCACATCAACTAATATTAAAAATGTTAGATTCCTAACATTATCGAGGAAAAGAAAATATGAATGTTCCAAACACCTTCTTAGAAGAAAAAGAGAAATAAAACAATAATAAAAAAACTCAACTATAATACTTTTGAAATATATCTATAAATGTTATGGACTTAAATCAAAAATTTGCAAAAGTCCCACGTTACTTGGGAACTACAAATGTTTTCCTCAAATCATCTATAAAAGGAAAGCCTATTATGCAATTTTCTAGGAAGCAAATTTTGATCAACCTAGAAAGTTTAAAGGTTTGTGTTTAAATTAATTGCGTTTGAATCAGTAATAGATGACTACTTCATCTTTTACCGACATTTCTTCTGGCTACTCTTCTTTCAGAAGCAGTATAATTATTACTATTAAGACTAAAGGAAGAAAAATACCATAAATATTTTTTGTTTTTTATTTTTTAGGTGATGAATATTGGAAATATATATATATATATATATATACCTATTTTATTTAAAAAACAAGAAATGCATAATCTAATAGAAAAGAAAATTATTTAGAAATTATCGAGGACTTCAAGGCCCATTGGCCGGGCTATTTGATCTAACATTATAGCAAGCCACACTAGCATACTGGACTTTAGGAGTAAGTTAGGTAAAAATGGCTTTTCTATAACTAATTTTCAAAAAACAATTTTGTTTAAGTATCACAATCATAAATTTTATAACCATATATTTATAACTTTTTTAAAACTAATCATTAGTCACTAATATAGTGACTACTTATCATTTATGACACTTGTAAAAAATAATTCTATAACATAATCTTAGAAAATTTATTTTAGCCCAAAACATTACTGGTCTCGTTTGGAATTAATAGATGTCGTTTTAACTTTTAAAAGCAACTAAAGAAAAAAAAAAGGAGGAAAGATATTTGATAAGTTTTTACTTTTGATTAGGAACTTTTAGACGTTGTTGAGTAAGTTCTATTTTAAGCATAATTTGAGAAGCAATATAAGGATTACTTTTCAAAGAATATTCTACTACCATAACACAAATTACCTAAAATATCATTCTACAACATACACAATCTATACTTACCAAATACTTGAATATTGCTTTTAAATAATGCAACAATTTTGTAAATTAAATTTACTAAAAGTCGAGCTCTTTTTTCTTATAGTTGTCTCATGCTCATAACATAGCTACAACACAACTGTAGAATAACATAACAATACTAAATTGACCCTAATTAGATCCATTAATTCTTGGCAAGACTTTGGCTAAGATCAAATTCTAGTCGAATCTCCAAGTACAAGACTTTGGTTAACAACAAAAACTTTTGTTAGTCATTTTATTTATTTTCGTTATTTTTATGATTACAATTAGTCACAAATTTGGTGGGAATATGTACTCTAGAAAGCATATATTAAATATTCTGAAATTAATAAAATTCATAAGATACTTTATTATATCTTTTGCAAAAGTACAACTGAATAAAAGTCTATTTAATTGCCAAATATATATATTTTTAATTACGATGTAAATTTACAGAAGACATAGATACAAATTATTATGTAATTATATTAATAGTTCGCAATTAATAAAATAAAATTAGGCTCTTTATTTTAATTGTTATGAATTCATTGAGTAATTTGTCTTAATTATATTTGAGTTTGCAAGAATAGTTGGACTGTATAGAACTAGGTCAATGTATGAGATTTAATAAATTTAAAAATTACTGTCAAGCTTATTAAATCTCATTAGGCATTGATAATACTTTATTCTTTATCCTAAGTTAATTATAAGATTATATTTGTTTATATCATACCATTTTAGTAGCTAATAGGTGAAATTCTAATTAAGATGTTAATATCCTCAGTACCTTAGTTGAAGGTATATATGAATAGTGATACTTATAGATTGACAATATCGATTTTGTACAAATATATCTATTAGCAGACTTTCAGTTCTTGATCATAAAATTCTCTAGATATAATGTGTCAACGTATCTAATTAATATATTGAAAATGATCATTGGAGAAAATTAATAGGAGCCAAGGAATAAAATGTAATTAAATTGATAGGACATTTGAGATATCAATTTAGTTATAATACAGTATTAATGAGTGATTAATTTACTCACAAGTCAAGTGTCATTTAGCTTAAATAATTTTAAGATCTCAAGCATTTTTAGTGGTTTGATGTATTTTTATTTTATTTTTATAGTTCTTGAAAATAAATAAGAATCAAGATAAATTGGTATCAATATGGATATTTCAGTCTTTTTGGATGAAATTTGAGTCCAATATGAATCCAACGCAATAAAAATCAGGCAAAACGTAGCTAAAATAGCGAAACAACACTCCTAGGAAAAAAAGCTGTCGTACTGAGTTCCAGAACCGAGAGCTCCATGACATTGAAATAGTAGCATTGCGGTGCTGGCTAGAAATCAGATTTCCCAAAGCCTAAAGCACCGCAGCGTATGTTAGGGAGCGCTGCAGTACTACTCTACATCTGGAATCGCATTTTTAGTAAGTTTTTAGAGGCAATCTTGGCCCTTGATACCATTTAATTGAATGGTTGATATTCTACCTAGCCTAGGTAAATTTGGAGTCCTTTAAATACACTTTTAAGTCTCCATTTCAAGTGTGAAGAGTTAGAGAGAAAGCATATCAAATAGAGCTCAAAAATTTCTAGAGAGGAAGGAGCTTGAAGATAAAATTCTTAGAGAGGATACTTGAGAGAATGACTTGAAGAAATTGAAGACTTGAAGTTCTACTTCCATAAAAGAGTTTTTTTCATTCTCTTTCTCACCCTAATCTCATTTAAAGTTTGTGTTATGCTTGATTATTGAATATGTTTAAATATATAAATTTTTGTTGAGATTGGTGTTGAATTCTCCTATGTTGAATTAATTGTTATATGCTTATGGTATGATGTAACTTAAACTTTGATTCTATATCTTGATTTCTAATATATTCTTTAATATTGTTCTTGAATTTATTATGCTATTCTATGCTTCTCAATTAAATAGCTACTAGTTAAAAGATTTAGTTTCTAGAATTTGGCACTTGATAAAGAAAATTTTAAAAACAACCATGGATAGTATAACCTAGGACTTGTAGAGTTTGAAAGAACTTATAATTTCTTTGAAATTCATGATTAAAGAACTATTGAACATAATGAATTCTTAATTTCTAGGTTCGGAATAAAGGTATTAGAACTAAGATACTGGAAAGATTTCACTCGGTAGTCGAGAGAGGAAGTAGAAATATATTCGGGTTCTTGGCTTATAAACTAGGAATAATTTATTAGAATGTAATTGGTGATCAAATACATAGTTGATGGTTAGGTGAATTCAATCTCCTAGTACATTTGTGCATAGAAGTCTCCATAATTTATTTTTATATTTGTATTTATTTAATTATAAATTCATTTAGCTTGGTTATCTAGATAAAATCAGGTTACAATAATTCTAGTACTCAGCTATAATTTAACTGTCAATTCCTTGTCAGATCGATAACTCTTTTATCACTTTATTACTTGTATACGATCCGTGCACTTGCGGTTATTTTATGTATATGCATTTAGCATAACAAGTACAAATAATTAAAGCATAGAAATCAATGTATCATACGCTAATTGTTACTAGCGTAATAATATCCATAATATCATATTATGGTGGTGTGCAATTTCAAAGAAAATTTTGAGTCTTATGTACAAAAAGAATAAAAATTAAAATATAAGGTCAAAATAATTACAAATATAAGGTTAATAGGTGGTTGCAATTTGATAATTAAAGTCATCCTTATTAAAGCCACCAGATGTAGTGGTTGGTAGCACCTTGACCTTACTCTAGTTCGATTCTAGACAACTCTATTTCTACACTTCTATTTTTCCTTTTTTCTTTTTTTTTTTTTCATGGAACCTACTCCTCCATTTGAATTTTTTACTTTGATTTTCCTCTTTATTACTCATTTTTTTAATTCATTTTTCTTCTTTAAATGAAGTACTAGCTTATTTTCATTCTTGCTTTTTCTCCTCTTACGAATAATAAGTTACTTTTTTAAAATTAAAAAAAAATAATTACTTAGTTACTAGTAATTCATTATCAAATTGGTTTCTTTTAACTTTATTTTAAAAACAAGTCACTAGTTACTAATTTGGAATTAGTTATTGGTTATTAGTTCATCTCTTATTTCCTAGTTCATCAATTTTGTTTTTATTTTTTTCCTTTTTCTATTTTTCTTTTTCATTGAGCCATGCTCCTCTATTTATTTTGAAACATTTTCTTGTTTCTTTTATTCTTTCTTTTAATTGAGCTATTATCATTTTTTACTAGATATTAGTTATTTTGCTAGTAAACACTAGTTACCGATAACTATTTACTTTGCTTTCTATTAGATTAGTTACTAATTACTAGTTACCAATTATTAATTCGTTATTAATTATTCTAGTTACCAGTTACCAATTTACTTATTGGTTTTTAGATTAGTAGGTAGTTACAAAGAGGAGTGATTAGTTACCACTTTGATTATTAGTTTATAGTTATCATTTTAATCACTAGTTTCTAGTTTTGGATTATAATTTCTAGTTAGCACGTTCATTTTGATTACTAGATTCAGGCTACCATTTTAGTTACTAGTTTTTTGTTCTGGATTATAATTACTAATTTCATATTATCACAACTAATTTGATTATCGATTATAAATTACCTATTTAATAACGAGTTACTAATTATAAGAATAGTTACTGGTCACTAATTATAAAATTAATTCCTAGTTATCTGTTGCTAATCTAATTAAACCTTAAATTAATTTCTAGTTCTCGTCTTTTTTTATTGATGCATTTCATCAAACATACAGCAATTGCCTATGCAGTAAGCAGTTACCAATCTAACTAAACCTTCTAGTAACCTTTTTTTTTTTTTTTTTTTTCCCCCGTTGTGGCATTTCATCAAATATGTTGCAGTCACTAATAATAAGCATTTCATCAAACATATCTTGGTCCCATCAAACAAGTAGTACCATCCAAAATAAATCCACACAAAGAACTAACAAACTCTTTTTGAACCAGATGAAAAATAATAGTTATGAGATCACACCTTAAATAAAATTACAAGAACATTGATTAGTTAAGATTAAGGAAATGGACAATAATAAAGACGAATCCATTGGGGAATTTCATCAAATAGGTAGAACTCATCAGGAGATGTAGAAACATACAAGGTTCATGGTAGGAGATACATAAACACAAAGATAAAAGACCACAAGCTGAATCAAATCAGTGCGTGAAGTAAAGAAGAAAAAAGAGCGAGAAGAAGAAGATGACGACGAGAAAGAGAAAGCTTAACTGAGAATCGAACACAAACGGAGCAGTAGTCATCTATGGTCGCGACTTAGGTCAGAAAACGACAAAGAGCATAGAGTGTTGTTATAGGCAGGTGGTAGAAATATGGTATTTCTCTAAAAGAAAATCATACGCAAAAAATTTTTAAAAATATGATACCATATATTTGATATTCATTTTGTGAAAGACCATATGTAACCTAATTTCCTCAATTTCAATCCTCTAGTAGAGTAAAATTTGAAATTAATAATTAGATTAATTTAATTAAAAGGCACAATTATAGGAGTCATTATTATTATTATATAAGTCGGACTAGCTCATAAATCCAACTGTACCACTACAAATCCAATTGATATATGGAAAATAGAAGTTGAATCTTATAAGCCCAAGGCTATGCAAGCCTAGCCCACTGATGGGCTTAAGCCATGTGGCTCTGACACAGTGCCAAACGTGTAAATGCAATTCCATTTTATGGAAATTGAATTATTATTTAATAATTGTTGAATTATTCGAGTTTTAGACATTTTAAATTAGTGTCTTAATCAATTAAGAATAAAATTCAAATAGAAAATCTATTAGAATAATAGTATATATTATTTTGAGTTAACTATTTAGTAACTGACAAGATAATAGAATATAAATATCTTTAATTAATTTGGTGTCTTAATTCAAATTTGGAAATATGGATAATTAAAGATAAATATTTATTTGAATTAGTTTCTAATCAAATTTAGAAATTAATTTAATTTGAAAAAATATTTTAAATTCAATTCTTCTTATTTTAAGGGAGTTAGCAATCTCACAAAAAGACATTGCTCAGATACATTGAACTTGGGCAGTTTATTATATTTTATAGATATATAAAATAAAATAGTCCAAGAGATGTTAGTAATGTAAGCATTAATTTTTAGCAGAGCCATTTTCCCTAGGCTCGGTGGAAAAATAATTTTTCTAAAAAAGAAAAAGAGCATACTATTTTTTTCTTAGTTTTGAAAGTGATCAAAAGACTCAAAAAGAAAAGGAAACACGTCACAAAACATCAAAAACTAAGTCATAAGAAAAATTTTGATTTTTTTTTTCTTGCAGTTATTATTTTTTATTATTTGCCGGTTCTAATCTCTTTGTTATTGTAATATACAAGGTAACTACCCACTGAGTATAATATAGAGAGAGCGGAATACAGTCTGAAAGATTTTGGTGTGGATATTTTGTATCTACATCGACTTGAACATCAAAAGGTATTGTTATTCCTTTATATTTTACGAGTTAAGATCTTGTTGCTTGCTTTACGCTGCATTTATGGGTATGTGATGTTAGCATATTCTAAACATTTTGAATATCACCGTAGTAAATCACATATAAATATTAACAAAAATATCGTACTCTTTGTGAATTGTTCTAAACAAGTCATCTTAAAACTCATAGATTTGTCCATTTCCCTTCGTTTTTGTTGGTTTAATTATGGTAAATTTCCTTTTATCACACATATTTTAGTAGGAATCCTTTTCTTCTTTTAGTATATGAAGAATATATCAGTTGCTATGGCTTCTAAAATAGATGTATCAAATGATATTTATTCAGTTATTTAATTATAAAAAGTTAAAAGAAAATAAATAAATAAACATTCATTACAAGGGTCAATGCATTACTAAAAAAATAACATTTTACGTCACTTATACCACATTGTTTATACTAAAAAATGATATGGTATTAAGAGTACATCGTGTCATACAGAAACGACGTGACATTAAAGTATACCACGTTGTTTTTTAAATTATGCAACGTAGGAGCATTAGATATCACTGACATTTATATATTATTTTATTTAATATTACGTCACTTTCGGCAAAATAACGTAATAGGAGGATTCTCCTAGCTATTTCATCGATCTGTACTTATAAAAAATACTCCATTATGACCATCCATTCAAAACCATCAATCTCATCAAATCGTCACCTAACCCCAATTAAAACAAACTCAAAATTTTCAATACATTCTCATTCAAACTCTATCCATTTCGAATTTCAAGTATCTCTCTCTCTCTCTCTCTCTCTCTCTTATTTCAGTTTCTTCTATTTTTAGGTCTTTTAAAATTTATGTAATAGTCTTTTTTGATCTATTAAGTGTAGATTCTTAAGGTTTTCGACTATCATCGATAATGTTAGGGTGCGAAAAGGAAGCAAGGGAGGAGTGAAGCGACATCGTAATGATTTGGACAATAGATCACGAAAACAGTGATTCAATATTTGGCTCGTAGATGTGATTAAGATTTTTTAGAACATTGTTACCTAATACCAACCGATCAGACAGGAGGAAGACAATATTTACCACATCGTTTCATGCAGAGAGAAAGATAACATTTACCACGACGTAGTATCTCTCCAAAAGCGACTTAGTAGGTCAAATATTGTTGTCTACCACTTCACTTTCTATATAAGATGAGTTATCTTTAGACGTTCCTTTCGTTCATTTCTTACCGATCATTTAAGGGTGCGTCGCCCTCTAATAAATTCCCTCTTATCATGTACTGAAAAGTCCACGACCTCAACCATACTAATAACTAGTTGAATAAAGAGAATTTCTCTAGTATTTAGGAGCAATATTCTGGGCTATCCATCGCAGAAACGACACCAAACTGGACCATCTAGACTTTTTTAATCCAACTTGAGATGTGCCTTGTGACTATTTCAGGGGTTGTGAACAATGCATTTTGCCCGTAAACCAAACCAAACCTATTGTTTCTTTCCATGAAAATGTAAATAAGGCAAGGACTACAGCCTACAAGTACCTTCTAAGACCTCCCTTGACCCTTATTTCAAAAGGGAATAATGTACCATAATGATGTATTGGTGTACATTTTTGGATACCAATGTCTTGGTTTAGAGTTCTTTTGTCTCATCCTTGGTAATCATGGTGTCCCTTTTTGTAATATTTGGGGTCACTAATCATTTACTTACTCAATGGGAGTGGAAAAAGAAAAAAGGATATAAAACATTTAATTCATTTCTAACATAGAGTTAATGCTATGTCCTATTATTGAACCATGTGAGAACAACATTATGGACCACACCCCCAATTACTTTTATACTGACGCCAACGCCATGCTCAGTTTTGTTCTCTCTTCTTTTTGCCGAAAGTTGATCATTGCTTTCATCGACATAAATTGTTTTCTTCTTAATACCCAGTTAAATGCAAATCCCATCTATAAAGTTTATAACATAAATAAATAAATAATTGGACTTGATATTTTTGTATTTTTTTTGTTTTTTTAAATGAAAAAGTTGTTAGATTTTCTGAATAATTTAGTTGAAAAGATTTTTATTTTTCATTTTATTTAAAAAAGTAATGAAAACAAAAAAATAAAAATGCATTTAAAATGAAACTCCGTTTGGAGCTTGGATTTGGATTTTTGAAGGCAAAAAAAATTCTAAGGAATTTTATTTTCTCTTTTTTGAATTGTAATGAAAAATTATAGAAGTTTTTTTTTTTCAATAAAAGAANNNTCTAAGCTGGGAATTATGAATAAGAGAAACTTGTAACTTGTTCCAATCGTCTGTAAGAAATTTGTATACTTTGAAGATTGACATCTAAAAATGAAACTAAACTATAACCACTAGATTAGAGTCTTTCTATCACTTGTTATTTCTCCTTTAAAAAAAGAAAGTGAATTATTTCCTTGTAAGAAAATAAAGAAAACATCCCATTCACTAAAAAATCCCTATTTAAGATATACACCAGCACAAACTTCCTAAGTGCATTCCAAACAAGAAGATGACAAGAGAAGAGTACATACCATGTGATACGCAACCTAAACGGATTTGGCTTAAGCCATTTGCAAATTAGAACAGCTTTAACTCCCAAATTCTCTTTTATTTTCTTTATTTTTTTTATTTTTGACCCCCTATGTTCTTGTCTATAATCCTTATTTACATTGTAGTCCAGATTCAGGAAAAAAAAACTATAAATAAATTAAAATTTAGAAACTTGGAAGAGAATATGAACTTAAAAACATAGAGAGCTCAAGTCATATGCAATTTTGCTTTTTTTTTTTAAAAAAAAAAAAAAAATCCTTTTAGAGTTTTCTCCAAAAAAAGATTAGAGAACCAGTAGAAATTAAAACCAATAAAAAAAGAAGGGGAAAAAAATATCAAAGCAAGACCGTGATAAACCAAAATGAGAGGAATTGAAAAAGACCAAAGATATATTGGCCACCCCAAAAAAAATCAGAGATAACAAATAAATATTTGTAATAAAATATTAAAAATGGAAAGTTCACAAGACATTTATGTTCCTAATATAATGTCAAGAACCTAATCTAAGCAGCTTTTGCTATACAAGACAGACCACTATAACACAGATGACGAAGTACTCCAGCTGAGCCTAGATCTTGATCAGGATGATCATCACCGACTTGGGCGCCATTTCTGATCCCATCAAGGAAAGTCTCAGAGAGCCTTTGAAACCCCACTTCTTGATTTGCATTCAGATCCTCCATAGCTCGAGTTCTCTGCTCTTTCATGGCCTCCCTTCTTTGATCATGATCCACCATCCTGCATGTAATTAACATATATACACATACATAGCACCAAAAGTACAAAAATTAATTAGCGAACAAAAAAAAAAAAAAAACAAATAAGAAGAAGAAGAAGAAGAAGAAGAAGAAGAAGAAGAAGAAGCTGAATTTCGAAACCATATTCAAGAAAGAGAATAATTTACATACTCCTTAGAAAAATTCAGATGATGGGTGATCCCTGAAACACAAAGAGGAAGTCCATAAGTTCCATGGAGATTAAGCATGGACTGCATTCTTTTTCTATAATATATATTATAAATATGGACTGGTGGTGAATAATTGTGTATTGAGAGTATTAAGTGGAAGAAAAATGTGAGCTCATACAGGTTTCTTCACCTTTTCTTTTTTTTTTTGGGTCTCTCTCGCTCTCTCTCTATGTAACCAATTAATGATAATGAGCAAGGAGTAATACGGTGGCTGAGTATTTTGGTATTGTAGTTTTAGGAGGAATCAATCCTCTTGTGTCCTTTTCTTCGTTGTACGGTGTATAGTGTGTCTTAGTATTTTTTTTCTTTTGGAATGATGGGAACTGATTTACTTGTCCGCGACCTCATTTTAATTTCGGTCGTCTGATCTTTTTATTTTTATTTTATTTTTTAATAGAAAACCCCTGAAATAGAAAGAAATTATTAATCATAAACTTAATTTTCGAGAGCAAAATATCTATTGTCTTTCGATATTAGTTTTCGATATTAGTTCTGTTAGAAAAAAATGTGTTTTTGTTATTTTTTTAATGGTTACGTCTTTATTTTCTATTTGTGTCATTTAGGTTCTCATTTTTTAATTTTTGTTTGATATTAATCTCTTTTAATTTTTTTAACCAATATTGCCGTTAATTAGCATCTGTCCAAAATATGCTTATCTCAACAAAGGTAAAATTGGAACTAAAAGAAAATTATTATTTAATAAAAAAAGAGTTAAGTTATTGTTTTCGTTCAAAACGGATGTAAGAAATTAGAAATTTTTATATAGTTTCAATATGGATCTATTTTGTTCCAAATATTAATATATTTAAAGAGAGATATATGAATATATTGCCAATTTTATAACATATATATTCTCAACTTTATATTTGTCGTTCCAATTATATGGGACATATATTGCCCAAATTTCATATGGTTCTAAAGAAAGGTAAACGAATATATTGCCCATTTACGAGACATATATTGTCAATTTTATATTTTTTTCGCTCTAATTTTATAGGACATAAAAAACTAAAAAGAATTAACGTGAAATAAATATATAAGAATAAGGACCTAAAATCACAAAAAAAATAACGAGGACTTAACTATAAATAGAAAAAACTAACAGAAATATATATATTTTTTAACGGAACTAATATTACGAGACTTTAAGAGGTTTCACTTAAAAAAAAAGTTTAGAGTTAATTTTGGATTAATTTTATTAATTGTTCTGAGTTAAAAAAATCTTTTTTGTTTTTGGCTCTCGATAAAGCGTGATTATGTTCACATTCCTTCTCAGTGTATTTTACTTGTTTTCTCAGTGTATTTTAGTTGTTAAAAAAAATATTAGTTGTATAGCAACTTTTTTCCTAAAATCTGCTAAAAAAAAAAAGACAAACCACGAAAATTATCCTTTAGAAAAAACATAGTATACCCATTTTTTAAATCCAGTTTAAGTACATATCCTTTAGAAAAAATTATATGATATGCCCATTTTTCAAATCCCGTTCCTATCATCAAAAGAAGTGATAGGAACTCTAATATATATATTTAGTGAAGGTAGTATTAGGAATAAAATTCAATGAAGAAAAAAAAAGAGTATACATGTTTTAAATTGGTCAAATTGTAAAATTTTGCACATATTTTCAAATTAAATAGAACGATAATATTGTAAATTTTCATATGTGTTAAAATTAAATTAGTACGTTATAATATATATATTTTAAATTAAAATGATGATCATATAATAAAGTTTAACGCATGTTATATTGATAATATTATATTTTCTTACACATACAAATAGCAAAATTGTAAATTTAAATACATGTAATAATGGCAACATTGGAAATTTTAGTATATATAGAAATTAGCACGTGTTATTCTTTTAAGTCATAGTATTATCACAAAAAAATAAAATAAAAAAAAAACTAAAATATAGGTTATGTATAACATGTCATCAGAGACATTTTTTTAACCAAATCCAAAAATTTAGTATTGATATCAGCAAAAACTATACACTTATATTATCCAAAAAAAAAAAAAGAGTCAAAAATACACCGAACACAGGCATTTAATTCCTGATTTGATTTGTCTGGAGAAAGAATTGACGGATGAGAGAGGAAAAAGTGAACTGAATTTGCTTAACCATATACTGACAAAATACCATTAAAGCAGTCTTCAAGACTACCGAAAAGAGTTGAGTAAGGCCTGCAGTAAATTTGCTTAACCATATACCATGTTTCCATGAGTTGTGACGTATGTTTCCTTTAACCAGTCTTACTTTGCATACAAAACCGAGAATTAAGAGATAGATATGTCAAAGCATGAAGCATGTTTCTAAGATTATTTAATGAATTCAATTTGCCTATAGTTAGCATGGGCTTTAATTAAAAAAATTTAATATTTACAACGGTGATCAAACTAGGATAATCGGCTGTTGAGTGGTTGTACGAATAATGTTGTAAAATTTGATAAGTTGTAATGGTATTTTAGAATTTTTAGAGTAAATGGTATTGTTATAATTATTGATTATAAGAATAAAATAAAGAAAATATCCGAATAAAGTAATAATTATTACAATGCCTAATTTTTGCATGAATACTTCTTAGAAACTCTCAAATCTTTTAAGGAAGGGTTTGAAAAAGAGAGAAAATTGACGAATCTGGTCGGCTCCGCCGTGTTGCCACTGCCACCTGCCTTAGCCCACATGCCAACTCGAGTTGAAGGTCTGTTGAAAACGAGACCAACACCACCGATCACGCCTCGTTTCGACGTTGGACAAGGTTTTCCGGCCATCAACGCGAGGTATGATCTTTGTTTTCGACACCTCTAGCATGTGTGGTATTCTTTCATCGTCACCGACCACCTCCAAGTGGTTGGACGTCAAAATTCATCTCTGGTAAGTTTTTACCACTTTATCGTTTTTACCAACTATGTAAAAAGTGATATTTTCGTAAATTTTTTGGTAGGCAATTATTTTAGCTGAGATAAATATATGAGATGAAAAAAGATTAAAAATCATGAATAATTAAGGTTAGTAGAAGTAAAAAAAGATATCCGATAATGTGGTATTTTTCTAATTTAGAAAGAAAAATGGATATTTTTGCAAAACTGAGTAGTGTTAGACTAGAGTTTGCTACTATTCATATATGGGCCTTGGGCTGAGATTAAAAAAACTGTTACTTTCTGAATTATTATTGCAAAAATGACATTTTTACAAATAAGTAGTGAATTTGATACTTTTTCAAATATTTTTGAAAGTAATATTTTTCTAAAATAATTTATGATAATGATAATTTCTGAAATATTTCAGAAAAGTAATATTTTTTCAAATAGTTTCCAAAAATGATATTTTCTAAATACTTTGGAAAAAGTGGATATTTTTTCACATTAATTCCAAAAAGAGAGATTTTTGTTCTCGAATTTAGAGCTCGTTTAAGGCTCGAGATCTCAAAATTTAATTCTGATTACAAATTTGAATTTAGTGAGGTCGAAAAACGAATTTTGATATATAGTGTCGTTATGTTTCAAAATGGCACAAATTTCGGGAGTCGCGAATATTATCGTTTTGTGTGTCATGAGGTGAGTCCCGCACCAGGCCCCACTTTTAGCAAAGCATACATCTGATGCAGCATGTTTGGGTACTTTGAATTCAGTAGTAAGCTCCGTTTCTCCATTTGAATCTCCAATGGAAAATTCACTTTTTCAAGTGAGCATACCGAAATCCCGAAACGACCGTTTGAACATCCAAATGACCAACGAGAGTTTCTTCGAATATTTTTAGCTTGGTATAACTACTATATTGAGGTAAGGGTTCAATTACCTGATTTTATATGTGTTTTGATTTATAATTGCATTAAAACTTATTTCTGAAAAATCATAATTTCATGATAGTTTGGCAAATTATTGAAAATTATTGGATTATATTGGGATTGGAGTGTGTGAATTATTTTACATATTTTTATATTGTGATTATGAGGTAAAATAGCGACATGCATCCCATGTTTTAGTGAATCCAAGAATAATGCCAAGATAGATTTTAAAACACGATTTGATTCATAGATGCATGGTTATTATGAATTGTTATATATTGTACATACTATAGGATCACACACTTGAGTTCCATTATTATATCATGGTAGTTTAGATCGTTGGCGAGTTGCTGCAGCACTAGTTGAAAGACCTATCCCCCTGCGCAAGTTTTTGGCTGACGCACTTACAGGAAGTGTCAGGATGCTTGGTACCTTTGCTACAAAGGTATTACAAGGCTGTGATGGGAGAATGAAAGCTCACTCATATACATGATTGATTTATGATATGTACAATTATATAGATTTGATTTTGATTTTAAATACGGAATTATTCTGGATACCAATTGTTTTATAAATTTGGTTTATAAATAGATTTTGGAAAAGATATTAACCATGTAAGTTTGGTAAAATTGAATTCATCCAAAAAGGTAATTAAATTTCTACTGAGTGTGTAAATGCTTACTCTCCTTACTTCTCTCACTTTCAGGTGTATGTCTAACTAAAATAATAATTCCAGTAGTCAGACGAGTTGCATAGCTTGTACAAACAATTCTACTCTAAATTTCTGGTAGGTGTTCATACTTTGTTATCCTTCTTTTATTGTTCAGTTATTTAGCCAAGATTAGTAAGTGGATTTATGAGGATGATTTTGTTGTTAAATTGAGTATTTAAAATAATAAATGATTTTATGTAACACATGTTAAACATTAAACTAAATATTTTAGTTAAATTCAATTTATCAAAATTTATGACTTATCAACAAATTCTAAAAGAGATAGCTGAAATTTTCTTAAACTTTGATGAATATTTCTCTTATAAAATTAAAACTAATAAGTTTTTTAATAAATAAGGAATTTATAATGATTTGAAGATCAAAACGAAATTATCTAATACATGATTTCTCTTAAATTCTATAAAATTAATATTTTATTATATTTTCATTTAAAATTACTAAAATTCATGGTTTTAGATTTTTGGTCGTGACAAATGTAATAGCAACTATACTTTTTTCCAATTTAGAAACTCTTGAATTCGAATCCCCCGTGAATTAAAAAAAATTCAACTATTATAACTTTTTTTTTCTCTTTAATTAGAACATGAATGAGTTTCTAACAGTTTTGAGAAGAATTAAGATTAATTAGTATATATGGCTAATGTAACATGTTCTATTTTCAGCCATGTAGGTGACAATTTTACATAAGTACAATGTTTTAAGAAAAATTTGGAGAATTGAATCTTTTGAAAGGAAAACGTTTTCTTGACTCTTAATCATTTTAAAAATGTTAAACTTATTTGCTGCTGAGTAATGTTACTCGTTATCCAGTAGACAACAAGTCAATATTATTGTGGAAGGACAAAACAAAAAACAAAAGCAAAATTAATTTAGTCTCGCGCGCATTATCATGTTACATTAAAAAAAAATGGTTGTTAAACGAATAATGATCAGATCACTAGTAGTATCGTATTATTATATATGTAGTATGTATTGTAACATAAAAAGTGTGCGTTTATACGAATAATGATCACATCACCGGTCATAGTATATATGTGACCATAATCACCATGCCATGCTGAATACCTTTCCACAAGAAGTATATCTATATATACGGTGTCATGTCATGCGGAACGAAATTGAAGCCATTCATGTATGTGACCCTAATTATTCAAGATGTCCCACATATCTTAGGCAATCATACTTATGAACCATCAATACTGGTCTTCCTAATCCCAAAAACTGCACAAAAAGTACACTAATTAATACAATGTCGATAAATTTTAGTCATATATGTTAAAAGTCACTAAAAATTTAGTGCCAAATGAAATCATTTAGTTATATAATTTTAGACTGTCTTATTTTAAAATAATATATAATTAAAATAGATATTATAAGATCGGTGAGACGAGTGTGAGTTCAACAATGAGGCTTACCATCATCGATCAACAATACTCAGTTGTGTATAAGACGATAGTTTTCACGTGATTAAAATTGATGAGCTTAATTAGATTGCTATAGATATTCTATAATTGTTGGGACTCTGATCGGTCCATATTCACCGTTCCCAGAATCTCACTTCAAAGAAATGTCAGAATAATAGAGAAATAATAACAAGAAATAAAAACCAATCTCACAACACAAGAATTTAAGTGGAAAACTCCAAAATCAGAAGAAAAACCACTGCCTCTCAGAAAAGAATTTCACTATATGAAAATTTTTTATAATTATATAGATTTCCCTCTTTTCTACCCAATGACCCCAATACACTCAAGCACTTTCTTATAAGTATTCTCTCATTCACACCTTACACCGTCACTCTTTGAAACCTTTTTTTTCACAAAGAAACTCTACTCTCTTTGAAATGAGAAACAAAGAGAAAAGAAAGGATTTAATTAGAAGAGAGAACTTAAAATACTTTCAAGTTTTGGGATGAAGAGAATAATAAATGAAACCTCTATTTATAGGCTTTGAAAAATAGTGAGAACACTACCTTTTACTATTTATATTACGGGTGCTCCATTTTTCTATTGCTATTACGGCTCCCCACATATTTACAGACATCAACAATAATTTGGATACATAGTATTCCTATGATGCTTACCCACAAAATAATGGATCAGGTCATGCAGCCCAGTATGGGCATGTTAATTAGGCACAGGTTGGTCAGCCAGAACTTACACATCTTAATACGCCCTGTTTCCATCTCTCCTTAAGGCAAGAAAAGGAGTTAAGTAAAATCAAAACCTAACCAGACCCTCGTGAGGTCGGAAAAGAGAATATTTTTAATGCAAAATAGTATACTATCCCAGTTAAATAGGCTAGGCCATTCACTATGCACGATAAAGCGACATAGAAACGAGGTGTTGAGCTATGCTTAACTCATATTTTTAAGCACTATGAGCTTGCATGGTATACCACGATCTTTGGCAAGAGCAGGGTGCGATCCATAAAGCACGAAAAGCACGACACTAGATACTAGATATATGAATACTTGAACTAAAGTAAATTCATATTGAAACTACATAACATTTTCCAATTTTTTTATCTCTATCTTAAACGAAAATAATTTTGGACAAGTGCTAATTAACGATAATTTTGGACAAACAAAATTAAAATGGATTAACGTGAAACAAAATGAAGAAATTTAAATTTTCATGGTTATTTTTCAAAAAAAATGAAAATTTCTGTATTTTAATTAGAAAAATACCACTTTCATAAGTATTTAGAAAAATTATTTTTTTATTAATTGATGAGATATTTGAAGTAATCAATCAAGTCTTCAGGTAACTAAATTGGTTACCCCAGATAATTCAAATGGTTATCTCAAGTACTATCGAGAAATACCAATTTGAAGAAAAAATAGTTTTTTTCTAAATATTTATTAAAAATGATACTTTATAAAAACTTTTTTAATAAGTGATTTTTTTTAAATCAATCTGGGATTTTTCAATATTTGCTACTATGGATCTGCAATTTTGAAAAAAAACCAACAAAAATTATAGGAATGAAAACCTAAAAGCCACAGATAAAAGAATAAAGATTTAGCTGTAAAAAAAATAGAAATACATTTCTTTTCTAACAAAACTAACATTAAGGGACTTCAGGGTTATGCTCCAAAAAATTGAGTTCATAAAATTGAGTTCATGGTTAATTTTACAAAAAAAAAAATTTAGTTCAGAGGATTTTATATTTTAAAGCCTTAACATATTTTATTTTTACTTAAAATATTAAATGATTACTTTTAAAATTAATGACACGATAATCAATTATAAACATAATTATTACTTGATAGGAGTAATGGGTAAATGAAAATTAGTTATAAGTCTAACACTTACGCTGATATTAATAAACGTATTTTTTTTAGAAAATATATTGACCGGCAATTGATTCTAATTTAGGCTCATTGTATCTGGCATAAAATGAATATAACAAAAGCACGAGTACGAGACATGCATGTGCCTAAACAAAAATATAAGAATGGACCTAAAAACTACAAATAAAAAAAATGAGAATTTAATTGTAAAAAATAACGAAAATATATTCTTTTCTAACAAAACTAATATTAGGGGACTTCAAGATTATGTTCTAAAAAATTGAGTTTATAGTTAATTTTACAAAATTATTATGAGTTCAGGTGATTTTGTATTAAAAATCTTTAAAATATTTTATTTTTACTTAAAATATTAAATGATTGCTTTTAAAATTAATGACATGATAATCAATTATGATCATAATGATTACTTGATAGTAGTAATTGTAAATGAAAATTAGTTATAAGTCTAACACTTACATTGATATTAATAGATTACTTGATAGTAGTAATTGTAAATGAAAATTAGTTATAAGTCTAACACTTACATTGATATTAATAGATTTGTTCTTTTGTAGAAAATATATTGATCGGCAATTGATTCTAATTTGGACACTTTTTACACGAAATGGACTTAACAAAATTAGGAGCATGAGATATACCTATGCCTATGGGTGGTGTCGAGCTCAAAGTATCTAATTTTCGGACTTCTTACTAAAAAAAAAAAAGCCTAACATTTGAAAATTTGAAAAATTTTGGATGAACTAATTTTTTTGAAAAATTTCAGATTTATTTAGAAATATATCATTTTTAAAACTTTATTTTAAAATTAACTTTGAAGAAATATTTAGAAAAATATCATTTTTTTTAAATTATTATTTTTCAAAGATATTCAAGATAATTAATCAAATTATTTGGGGTAACCATTCGAGTTATTTGAGGTAACCAGATTCCTTATCTCATGTAAATTCATCGGTTACCTCAAATACTTTTATCAATTTGTAAAAAATAATTTTGAAAATAATTTTTTTAAAATGAATCAAGAATCTTTCAAAAATTTACAAGATTTATCAGTTTTTCTGAAATTTTACTATGTAAGATCAAAGTTTATCTTTTAAATTTGGAGAAGGACGAGTACGAGCACGAAACGGTATTTTAGTGAGGTTAGCTAAACACGATACCAAATACAAATGGCTTATCTTTCACAAATCGTATCAACACGACAAGGTCATTTTACATCTCTAGTTTTATCTCTTCTTTCACTGCTTTCCTTTATGACGATCTTCATCCGTTAATTAAAATAAGACAATTGTGAGTCTCATGATTGTTTTTTTTTTTTTTTGAAAAAGAACTGTGAGTCTCATGATTACAGTCTCAATAATTTACTAACTGGGATTCAATCATGGAAATAACTATTTGGGGTGTGGTTAGCTATAGCTATACGACACGACGCGAGGTCGAGGGTACACTTTTTCTTTAATATCCCTAAAGTTTGGATATTAATATATTTGTCAGACTCGTTACCCTTTACCATCTCTATTTCGATTATACTCGCTCGGGGCTGGGGAATTGAGTAACCTCAGCAACCAAACAGTAAGGTCAGAACAGAACACTGTAGTGCACCCTGGACAGTGACTAGTACCTAATATGAATTATGACCCTAGCAAGTATTTTAACTCTTCTCATCCTCAATATGTCAATTTTCATCCGTTGATCATCAAGATAGAGTACTCGTAGAGTTCTTATGATCCAAACCACAGTTTATACAAATGATCAAAGATAGATAGTCATATTTCTTTCCCGTTGTGATCATTCAATCATGAAAGTAACTATTTGGTCCGCTGAGAAAAGACCCTTTAAAAAAATGCAGTATTCAGTTTTCTTAAAAGTCCCACTTTGGGACAGGACATTCCCCTTTTCTGAATATCCACTTGTGAAAAATAAAAGTCATGGAACTATAGATATATAATAACGTCTTCATGCATCCAATGTAAAATGTCCCAAAGGATTAAAAATCCACAAAAAAAGGCAATGACAATCATAATGTCATAGAATTTCACGCTTTGTTTCCTGTCCTTAATTAACCTTTTGTGTCACAACGTTAATTCTGTTTTCTTTGGCAAGATAATGTATATAAATATGTACATTCACTAATGCCCAAGGAAGAAGTGACAAAAATAGTACTAATGCATATGTCACAAAGCTGACGCTCATTATCTTTTTATTTTTGTCATTATTTTTCTCTTTAAAATCTCCAACCACATAAATAAAAGAAAGTCGAAAGACAGCACATGCTCATATTAAACCAAAAAAATTGTCGTTATCTGGTTAAAAAAGCTCCGATAAAATATGCCATTGATCGAATTAATTACATGATTGCGAGACGCCCCATATGGTTGGAGAATTCTGGCTCTGGATAAAGCAGAATTTTTCAAAGAGAATAGAGAGTATTACGACTACTACTGCTTGTGCAAACTTCATTTTATGTTACATAGAGAGAGAGAGAGAGAGAGAGAGAGAGAGAGAGAGAGAGAGAGAGAGAGAAGAGGAGGTCTGAGTCTGAGTCTGAGATGAAGAAGGTGAGTGTAAACAGAATTCAAATGTTGAAGTCATCATGTGAAGAGAGAAAAGCATCAAGAGGTTCGCTACGCAGGAGAGATGACGCTGTCGCCGGGGTCCGAGTGGCCGAGGCATGCTAACGGGACACCGGCTCCAGCATCATTCTCCTGCATAGGAAACCTTGCTTTGTGTTTGTGCCTCATACAAATTTAGCACTCTTCATTTGCCGGAACAACGACGAATGTTGATCTTTTTTCGTACAAGGTGTGTGTGCTCTTTCTTTTTTTTTTTCTTGCAAAGTAAAACCTTGTTTTGTTTTACTTTGATTCTCTTGTTTTCTGTCATATGTATTGGTTTTCTATAAGTTCTTTGATAACATGCAGTGAAAGAAGCCTCTAATGCTCTATCAATGTTTACTTGCTTACTTCTTAATCCTCCTCTGTGAATTTGATATTTTTAAGACAATTTTGTGAAAGCAAATCTTAGAAAGTTGTTGCTTACTTGCAGTGTTGAACCGTTTTTATCATGAGTATAGCCAAACAGGGGCTTTTGTTGTAACGGATAGATCGAATCGAATGATTGTAGTTTCGGCTAAGTTTGGTCGAGAGAGATGATGGAAGCACTCTTCTCTTGTTATTTTGTTCCTACGAGAGGAAGGAGACAGTACGATACTCTTCTCCCTTATTTGGTAAAAAGAGTGAGGTTAAAAAAAAAAAAAAAAAAAAAGGAGAAAAATTTTAATTAGAATAATCGCTTTATCACTTGGATAGACATTTCTATCCTCAAATTCCTTAATTTTGGTAGGACTAAAAATTGGTTAAAAAAAGAGAATTTAAAATCTATTATCTAATCTATTTTTTTCTAAAATATTTCATAACAAACAATTACTACACCCAATATTTACCCAATGATCTCCTCGACCCTCTCCTTCCTACCAGATATATTTTCGTATTAGGAAGGGCAATGCAGCTTCACTTTTTAACACATTCCAGATTAATAACCCTGTTAGTCCTAAATTTCATCATTTTAGTCCATAATATGATGGTAAAAGTATTATGTATTAGTCCTTTATGCTATATTATGTTTAATTTGTAATAGAAGGGACCCATGCTTCACTTGCTTCGTCTGTTTTATTTATTTCTACAGAATACATTTTTGAGAGACATTTTGAAATAAGTAACTTTTTTTCGGGGAGGGGGTTTTGAAATAAGTAACCATCCATTTGCACTGCTAATTTTTTCATTTAACCAGCCATATTCAACTTCATTCTAATTTTTCTATTGTTCGATTTCATGTCAAAAACAAAAAAAAAAAAAAGAATGAAAATATACCGAAAAAAGATTAACGGATGGTATTTCAATAATTTCAAGACAAAAATTATAGTATTTATTGTTTAGGGATAATAAAACTTTTCTAATAATAAGAACCAAAAAAGTCATTTTCCACACAATACCTATAAGAAAGAGCAAACTACAGAGAGCACCCTGGAGACCTAAGGGCATCTCCTGTTAGGGAATAACTTCCCCAATAGACACACAATAGTGGAAGCGATAAAATAAATGTGAAAAAAAATAACGCCGAAATAAAAATAAACAGGACACATACAAAATTAGCGTGGTTCACCAAATTGGCTACGTCCACGGAGCTGCTGCAGATTTTCACTATTGGGAGAAAAGGAACCTTTACAAGTGTTTACAAACACTTA
>JXTB01000617.1:149294-164888 GCA_002914805.1 Parasponia andersonii | reverse complement strand
ACACGTTTTCTTTACCGTGTTTTATTTGTTGGCTGACATAGAGCTTTTAATGCTCATTACACGGTTTTGAAAACCGTGTGTACAACGCGTCAACATTTCCAATGTTGCATCAAATTGTTGCAAAACACCATTTTGGTGTTAAAAATCCTCTTCAATGTAACATTATTTTTTACTTTATTACACCAAATTTGGTATAATATTATTCAATTTTTTTTAATTTCCTCAATAGCCCCTATCTTTATAACTTCGTACAAATTTATTCCCAATATATCCTTTTTTATTAACATTTATTATCTATAATTATCTAATTTATTTCATATTTAATTTAATTTGATTATAATTCAAACTAAATAATATAAGTATTAATAATTATTAAAATATAATTACTCATTAAAATCCATGATCTAAAAACTTTATAATATGCAGAAAATTAACATTAAATGCCAATATAAAATAAAATTCCATCAATATTTTAGTAAATATAACATAACTAAGTTTTTAACAATATTTTAGCAAATAAGGTATAAACTAAAACGATAAAAACAAGAACTACAACAACAAACTAAAACAACATTAACATTAATCTCTTTTTTGTCTTATTTGTGGTATTAAATGTTGTTTTTTTTTTTTTGCAATGTTTTATTAAATGCAATATTTAGTTAATTGAAATTAATTTATTAATTTTTTGTATTATTAATTTATTAGAATATTTTTTTAATAATTTGTAATAATGTGTCAAGTAATATATAGATATAATAATTTCTAAAATAAATTAATTATTGAATAACTAAAAAGGTTAAAAAATAAAAAAAAAAAAATATTCCTTCTAGTATAACTTTTAGTATAATAGGTTCGAGTTCAACTATTTTGGACTATTTTGGTGTAAAAGTACACCATTTTAGGATTGGAGATGGCCTCGTAAACTTGATTTGCAGTGAGTTGATTATTTTTTCCTTTCGGCCAAAAACATTGTTAGTTTCCCAATAAAAAGGGATTTTAGGGAAATACGTGAAAAGATTGATGATATTTAAAAAATATGATTAAGTGTTAAAAAGTTAAAAATTACGGGCGACGGACCTCGACTTTAGAAAAATATGACATACGCTGAGTGCACTGACAACGTGCAATAATGTGCGTTAGCACTAATCATTTATTTTTTTGAAAAAAAATTTTCCAGCTTTTTTGTCTTGTTCCTGTCCTTTTTTTTTTTTACTTTTCCACTTTAGATTTACTTTCCTCCTTTTATTTGTTGATCATTTTTAAATTCTAATAGTTATAAATTTCTAAATGCACGGTTATCTTAACATTTAATTTACTTTCATTTTCCATTTGTCCGATTATTTTTAAATTCTAGTAATTATCTTTTAAATAATTTTAAAAGTGAAATATCTCACAATTTATAATAAATTTACTTTAGTATTTTTAGAAGGAAAAAAAAAACAATGAATGCCAAACTTTTTTTAGTGTTCTAAAATACTCAACGCATCTTCCAATTCATAAATATCATATCTACCATAATACCAGCGGTACTTATAAAAGTATTTACAGTGACTTATCTAATAAGGAATAATCTTTTTGATTCTTGAATACTATACATAACCTTAGAATACATTGTTAGTCTTTGTAATAAGAAGTACCTAACATTCTTTCCAATTTTTCGGATATAGTAATCTTTTTTATATTTCTTTCTCCTACCCTCTCCCTTCCCAATTAACCTAAATACATAGGTATCTTATACATCTTTGTAAGATACCTATGGTACCTACAATGATATTTATGATACACGTATATTAACTTTGGAAATGAAGAATACTTGACACCTCTTTCAATTCAGGGATACCTATGGTATACCACATAGATACCTAGATACCTATTGTATCCCACGTGGATATCTATTGTATCCAAACGAGATACCATAGGAATCCGAATCGTATACTAGTATTTTTGTCCGTTAAATTTTATAAAAAAATAAAAATAAAAATAAAAAATCAAACTTTTAAACATTACGATAAAATTATATTAATAAAAATATACAATAGATAATTGAGTGAGATACTTTGGTATCTCTGATAGATATATATATATATATATATATATATATATATATATATGCATATTTTGTTTTTGTTTTTTGGCTTTTGGTTGATAAACAATCTCGCAGATACTATAGGTCTTCTGCTAGGATACCTTGGTATCCTACACTGATACTTTGTTATAGCTTTTATGAGACCATAGGTAATCTACTAGCATATCAATTGCAACATTTTTTTTTTAAGGAATGTTTGACATTTTGCCAATTTTATGGATATCATTAGTAAATTGGTAGGATACCCACAGTAACCTAATATTTGTTTTTTAAAAAATTCTCAATTACCATTTGCTACTAAGTTTTTTTTTCATTTTTTTTAAAAAAATTGTTCTGAAAAGTGTTAATTTTTTCACTAATATTTAAGTGTTACCCTTTTCCCTCAAGTGTTAAAAAAAATTAATACTTAATCAAAATCAGTAGGAAATTTCCTTTTTTTTCAAAAAAAAAAGGGGAAAAAGAAAAAAAAATAGACAATTGGAACTTTTCAAATAAATATTATGGCTGGCATGTGTACCAACCATGTTAATTCTTGGTTACAATTGGAACTTTTCAAACAAATATTATGGCTGGCCGAAACTTGAATGGGTTATACAAAAGATATAAAAATGTAATTATACATGCTGTAAATGGGTTATATCTTTTTCTGATACTAGTAACCAACGTCTAAAAATTTCAGACCACCGAACTTTATGGATTCAGCATCATCTTTTCCCCACATCTTCCAAACACGCTCACGCGATTATAGATTGAATGATACCACGCTTTGCTCTAGTCAAAACGTTAATTCTTGACCACTAGGAAAGAAATTCAGATAATAAATGATTTGAAGCCACGGCAAAGAGAAAAGGAGACAAATTGAGGGTAAAAGTATGTCTTCTTTCATCAAACACCAACTAGGAACCAACTGATGTGTTGAGAGTTTTAACTTAGTATTCAATTCAACAACCATGAAAATCAATTTCACAGATTCAATTAACACAAAAACACATCGAACTTCAACTTATACCCTAGATGACCATGGAACTTAAACTTTGTATCCTAGTTGACCAGTTCATGTCCATTAACCCCATCTAAATTCAGGATATGAAATCGGAAAAGGTGCGCAGCCACCAATCTACCATGATCCTTCAGCAGCTGCCGTTGGATTCTGGAAGGCATTAAATCCCCAGAAAGTCTTCAATGCGTAAGGCTGTGAGATTGTAACACCTTCCTCAGTGATTTTAGCAATCTGCAATGGCAAAATGAGAAATGTGTCCACTCATAAAAAAGCTTTACTTTATCTCAACCTGAGAAATATATGCAAAATTCATAAAATGCTTCAAATCAAAATCAATGAGTTTCAGTCTAATCCTGCGAAGTGAAGTTTAACCTCATGCTGTGTTAGGTACACCGAATACTACTCTCTAAAGTGATTATCATCTTTCTATATATTCGTCATTGGATCCTATAATAGGTGTGCAATTTGAAAGTGGTCAATTTTATGACTAGACAAGATCAATATCTACTCCAGCAACAAGGCCTTCAGAGATAAGTGAAACTGAGAGTAATATATTAGCCCTCGGTTCCTAAAATCTTTCACGAGCAAAAGATTTCCATTTATGTGCTTACAAGGATCCATTGAAATAGAACCAAGAGAAACAGATATTCATAAAAAGCATCAGACAGAAAGCTGAAAGTAACATGCAAGAGAGAGAGAATAGAAGCCACCAACGAGTGGCAGAGCGCAAGATATCAACAAAAAACTCTACCTGGAGCTTGTTGACAGCAGACCTATCACGATAAAGGAGAACACGCATGCATTTCTCCAATATCTTCACACCATCCTCAAAACTCAAATCCTTGTGCCACTCTTCACGAAGAATTGGACGTGCAAGATGATTTCCAAATCCAGTTGCCACATGATCATCCTCATAATGAACACCTATCATGTTTACCTAATCAAGAAAACAAAATAAATAAAAAACCAAAAAATTGAGAGACAAAGTGAATCCTCCTACTCAGTTAACTAGGCAAAAGCTTGTTAAATGCACATAGATTGCAAATGAACATCAAGCGAAATAATCAATCAAGCTTACTGTGCCAAGGTACTTCTGGCCATTTTTAACTCCACCAAGGATAAGTGAATTCCACAAGGGATTGAACTTATTGCGTCGGTTGTACATGATTCTGGTCAGATAGTTGTGAACCTCCTTAGGCCCCAACGAGTTTCCATCATCCCACATGTTGTCATATAGGCTACAATAAAAACGACATGTGAATAATTACTTAACAAAGTTGCATCAATACAAGAACAGACGATAAAGTCTACTCCCATGGAATAAAGACAGAGGGATCATCAATGACAAGTAGACAAGTTTAAAGGTTATAACAAAATCAATATCGGACATTTCAAATCTAAAACAACCAATGCTTACATAAGCTCATCAAGATAACGCAAAAGTTCCTGAAAATCACTTAATTCTCCAGTTGCACCAAGCAGAGAATGCTTTCCAATGGGTTTGATTCGCTCCACGCTCTTGTATCGAAGTGTAGACCCATACGAAGCTGTCTCCATCAATGACATACAATGAACATGACCAGATGTGAATTCCCATTACTCTTATACAAATATTTAACAGGTTTAGCAATGGTATGAAACAACATTTGGATGCTAGAAATCATTTACGAGTGCTTCTAAACCTCGGATACAAAATATTTCAAACTAAAAGTTAACAACAACAAGAAACATGACAAGCATTCCCGGTTACAAAGATGCTGTTATAGTGAAAGACCATGAATATAGATAGATACAATAAGGAAATTTTACAAAATATTGAAGAGAATAGCAGCTGACCTCCCATATCAGAAGCCATCAAAATCCCATCTTTGTATTTGAGGGCGACAACAGATGTGCCAGTAACATAGGGGTACCTAAGAAAAACACATAACAAGTATAAAAGTATATCTTAATCCCACAAATCCCTAAGACACATTCGTAGGCATACTGACAATATATACAAGTATACACACAGTACTTACTGGGTCCTCTGAATCTCAGAGAGGCTGTTTTTGGGTTGGTTCAATTCCACAGACTGAGGAAATAATCGAAATGAGTTCAGGGAGATCAAATAAAATAAAGATCAAAATGGCAAAAAATGTACATTATTGATCGAAACATGGACTTACACTCATATTTCCTCGATTGCCAATCTTAACAATGATTCAAATTCGTAGCTTGCCACTGCGAGAGTAGATTCAAGTTTTGTTAATAAATACTCTTAAATTCATCTTCCATACCCAAAAAAAAAAAAAATTACAGAAAACCGAAATAAACCCGAATAACCTAGAATCAATCTGTATCTTTTCAATCAAGAATTTGAAATTAATTTATGGAAATTGAGAAACTAGAAGCGAAGACCCCTCAGGCGAATAGAGAGAGAGAGAGAGAGAGAGAGAGAGAGAGGAGAGTAGACCGAAAAGAATGGAGAGATACCTTGAGAGAGAGAATGAGATCAGAGAGAGACGAAGAAAAAATATTAGGGCAGAAATTTAGGAGTAAATGGCTGCTTCAGTTAGCCCTTTTCTTGACACGGCTTTTCCCTTTGCTCAAGAAAACCTCAACCCAACAACCCTCCTTTTTATTCCTTTTAGGATTATTTTTCATTTTTGCCCCTGATGTATATAACTTGTCTCATTTTGCCTCTTGTACTATAAAAAAGTAACGTAATGCACCCCAAAGTTTCAAATTGTTTTAAAAATGCCCTCTTTTGTTAGTTTTATGGATGGAAACTGTTAGTTTAATATTTTAGGAGCAAACTGATAGATGTTACCAGTGGCGAAGCCAGAATCTTAACCCAGGGTGGGCATAAGATAATAGTCAAATAATACTAGTAAATAAACCATGGAGAGCTAGATTATCTAGGCCTCTAAAGGCAAAATAGTCGTCCATTTTTCTCTCCCGGCGTTTGAGATGGAGACAAGGATAGGATTGGTATAGAGAACTTAAAAAGATGAGAGATTGATTTCTACACAGTTTGGATGTTGGTTTGAGAAGGTTTTCCATTATTTCTCTTTCTGAAATTACTGTTCCTATCTCTCTTCTTGGATTTCAAAAAGGAAAATAATTTCATGTTATATATATACCATGTGTGTTGGTAATCTCATAAGAGTAAGAGTAATTGTGCTTTGTTAATCAATGTGGACACAAATATCACTCCTTAAAAAAATTTGTCTTATATTCTAGTCCAAAAAGGACAATTAGACTCAAAATAATCTTATTCTCGTCCTTTTCTCAAAAAGAGAGGAATTAAATTAATTTCACCCAACGAGCTCAATGATTTATTGATCTCGGGCCAATTGAAGTCCGAAATTCATTAACATAAAGCAAAAAATGCCAAATGCATCACATACATTTAACTTTTAGAGGGGGGGCATATGTGTGAATTTAAATTCCATGGGGGCAAATGTTCAACTTAACTAAAATTTATATAAAATTTATTAAATAAGAAAATAATCTCTTTAGAATAAAAATTAAGCGCAAACGCACATTTAATTATTTGGCTAGAATAGAATGTCAAATCATAACAAATAAAAATAAATAAATAATAGCAACATAAGGAATAAGAAAAAACAACAAAATTAATACATTTTCTACAAAAATACAAAATAATAATAGTATCCTTTATTTTTCTAGGTCTCCAAACTAATAAGTAATAAACTTAGTGAAACCACAACTTTTTCAATGTTGTTTTTAGAAACTAGATCATATTTAAATAAAGAGAACATTTTAAGAAATATTAAAAACAAATAAATATACGATTACAGAAGTAAAGATTGAACTATGTATGTTAAAAGTTTTTTTTTTGGTACTTATTTAAATTAAATTTGATATTTGGGTTTTTTTCCCCAAAAAATATGTAACTCATATTATTTTGTCCAATGAGGAGAATATTCATTGTCATTTACAAACTAACGAAATGACACAATTCTAAAAATAATTTGAAAAATCAGGATCTTTATGTTACTTTTTATATTATAAGAGGTAAATTGGGACAATCTATATACATTATATAGGGCAAAAAAGAAAAAAATTATTTAAATATACATTTTATTTTCTTAATTTTTATTTTAGAAAGAAATTTAATATTTCTAATTTTGGGTTTTTGGTTAAATTTAATATATAGGATTTTGTTTTTTTTTTTGTCTTTGCCCCCTGAAATACGAAGTTGATATCACTTTGCCCCTTAAAAAAGTAAACTAACGATTTCCATCCATAAAACTAATGGAAGGGAACATCTTTAAAATAATTTTAAAATTTATGGGGCATTGACATTACTTTTCATATTATAGGGAATAAAGTGAGACAAGTTATATACATTGGGGGAAAAATGAAAAAAAAAAAACCTTATTTTTATTTCTTAATTTGTCTCATTTCTACAATAATATAATATTATTATTAACAATAATAAAAGTAGAAGAGCATGCATAGTCCTCCTTCATGCAATAGTTTTAAATGTAGATCCGTTTGGACCTAGATTTTGGGAGGGGAAGAAAAAAATTATATAAGATTCAATTTTCTTTTTTTTTTTTTTTAGATTCAAACAAAAAGTAATATAATTTTTTTTTATAAAAAACAGAAGTTAAATTTAATGTCATTTTTTAGTATATGGAATTTGAACACATTAATTAGTAAAACAAAAAGTTTCAAAATAAAGTTCTATAAAATTGTAAGAAATTTTTTTTCCTCTTTCTTTTTCCTTAACTTTGTCCTTATCATTTTTTTTCCTTCAAAATTCAGATTTCAANTATAGGTGAGTTTTTAATAGATTGCATTTTTATTTTTGCTCCATTGATAGATATTTTGACCAAGTTAAAAGTGATCTACAACAACGAGTTAATTTTATTTGTTTCCATTCTAAGTACAATTCATAAAAGAAAACTAATTGAATTCTATTTTAGTTCAAATTCATGTATATATTTATAGACATATTTTTATATTCGAGGAAAGGAATAAAAATATTTCATTGAAATTTATGGATAATTCTAGTATTTTTTTCCACTTATACTTTATTTTAATCTTACTTTTTTGATATAAGAATAAACACCATGGAACTTAATTTACATTATTTCATATATTAGTTCAAAATGTGATTTCATGACATTTTAATTTTGAAAAATTTAGTTACCTATATATACAAATTTTAATTTTTTATAGAATTTAATTATTAAATTCGTACATTTTTTTAATTGATGTGTTTGTTTTAATTTCTCTTAATATGAATTACATAGATTTTTCTACTTTAGCATGTGATCCTGAGTTTACTTTAGATTTTTCTACTTTAGCGTATGATCCTGAGTTTACTTTAGATTTTTCTACTTTAGCGTATGATCCTGAGTTTACTTTAGATTTTTACCGTTCTAACAAAAGAATGTTACTCGTCATGTTAAATTGCTTTAATATGAATTAAACTTTATTGGAATTAAAATTAATAGAAATTTTCCTTTTCTAGAATTAGAGTATTATTATTTCAGGAGTATATTAATAGAATAGGATTTGGAAAATGAAAACCAAATAATATAAATGTTCAACTTAGAAGTAAAAATCAGATTACCCATCATTGAAGATATTAAATGATAATCTTTATTTAGATAAACATTAAATACCAAACATTTTTTGATAGAAGTGTTTGACTCATTATAGTCATAAGATTACAAACAAACAGTCTAAAATTAAAATATTCGTTGCATCAACTTATTCCTGCCATAATAGAAATTGAAATGAAGGGGATTTTTAAAAAAAAATCAGAATGGAATGGTTATAGGTAAAAATGACTTGCAATTTGAAGTTGTTTTCAACTTGGTTAAAATACCTATATATAGAGAAAAAAAAAATCAAAACATCAATTCATGCATGTGACCCATGATGAAAATAATAATAATAATAATAATAGTTCCAAAGGCCAAACTTTTCTACATCTACATATTGTTTTCATTTATTTATTTGTTTATTATTTTTCTTTTGAAAGAAGGGTTTTGTGGGAATTTATGCTCTCCAAAGCATATTCCATCATGTAATAAATATTTTCTAAAATTAATAAAATTTGTTAGATATTTTTATTATATCTTTTGCATATGTATAATTGAATAAAAGTCTATTGATATACATAATATGTATCTTTGTGATCATGGGGTGGATTCACAGAAGACATCGATACAAGTTATTTTGTAATTAAATAAAATTATTCACAGATAACAAATCAAAGTTAGGCTCTTTATTTTAATTATTGTAAATTCATTGAATAATTTGTCTTAATTATGTATGGATTTACTAATATAGTTAAACTATATTGAATGGATCAATTATGAGATTTAATAGACCTCAAATAACTGTTAGACTTATTAAATCTTATTTGGAATTGATAATACTTTATTTTCAATCCTGAGTTAATTATAAGTTCATAATTATTTATACTGCCACGTTTGAGTTACTAAAAGGTGCAACTCTAATTGAGGGGTTAATATTCTTAGTAACTTAGTAAGAGGTATTTATGGACAGTGATACTTATAGATTGATAATATAGAATTTGTGCATACATAATTCCTTGACAGGTTCTTGATCATAGAATTATTTGGTTAGAGTATGTCAACATATATAATTAATATATTGAAAATGATCACTAGAAAAAATCAGTTAGAGTCAAGAAATAAAAATATAATTAAATTGATTAGACAGTTGAGACATCAGTTTAATTATGATATGATACAAAAGATTAAAGTTTAGATATCAATGTAGCATAGGCTAATTATTACTATTGTAATAATATCCATAAAAATATTATTTAATGGTGCAATGCAATTTCAATCTTTTAGTAGAATAGATTTGGAATTTACAATTGAGCCAATTAATTTAAGGCACAATTATGGGAGCCATTATTCTATAAGCCCAAAGATTCCCAGATTAGCCTGTAAATTTGACTATACCTGCACAAGCTTAGCCTAGTAATTGGGCATCGGTATATGGCGTAGTGCCAAGTGTGTAGTGCAGTCCTATTAAATGAGATTTGTAATTTAATTACAAGATGGATTATTTAAATTTTAGAAATTCTAAATTATTGTAATAATTAATTTAGAATAAAATTCAAATAAATAGTCTATCAGTAAAAAATTGTACGTATTATTTTGTGTTAGTCAATTTGATTTGACAATAGTCAAGATAATATAAATAAATATCTTTTATTTAGTTTCTTAATTTGAATTAGGAAATCAGCACAAATAAAGGATAGATAATTATTTGAATTAATGTATAATTATCTTAAGAATTAAATAATATTAGAAAGTATTTTGAAATTTGAAAATATACTTTTATAGGGTGTTACATGTTTTTTTGCAGAGAATTTCTCTAACAAAAAAAAAACGTGTAGAGCAATCTTTCTAATGAGGGATTACTCTGATATATTAAATCTGGACAAATATTTTTCTATTAGAAAAATAACTTAAAAAAGAAAGATGTCGATAATTTTTTTATATTGAGAAAAAGTTACCTAAAATTTCAAAGTGAGAATTTTTCTCTACACCTAGAGAAAAATAACTTTCTAAGAAAAATAAGACTGTATAGTTTTTCTTAAGAATTTTGAATAAACATAATTCTCTAGACAGAAAAGAAAATCATGCAGATCAATTAAAAGTTAAGTGACAAAAAATTCTTCTCGTTATTGTGTTAGTTTTTAAATTCTTATTTCTAGATTCTAATCATTTCTCTTATAGCGTATAAAGTGATCACGCACCGAGTACGGTATAAAAAAAGAGTCATAGTTGAGAAGACTTTGGAGTGGAAAAACTCGGATCATTTTTTCGTCAGCATCGGTAACGGTCTATAAAAGGTTAGATCTTTTTCCTTCTAATTTTATGAGTATGGTCTTGTTGTTTCTACTACGTTATGTGTTTGTTCGATATTAGGTTTCTAGTTTTTCTTTTTGAAATCCACAACTATCACATACTATAATAATAACTAATAAGTGGTATTAGAGCCAACTAATATAAATTATTAGGACCGTTTTTTCATATATCTATTATGCATGTGTTAGATGGGTGGTATTTAGGATCTATATATTTTTTCATATTTATATACATAGGTGGATGTTTATTATTTAAAGCATATTAATGGTTTGTCCCAATCCATGGTAGAATTTTTTTATATTTTTTGTTGGTGAATGTGGCCAATTTTCACCATGTTTCTTCTTTTGATTTTAAATTTACATTCTCTAAATTTCTAGAAAATTGTAAATTTCTCTTTGAGGGATATAGGACTTTCTATAAATTTAAAGATCTACTAAGAGTCGGAGAAGACAACAGCATGAGACGGCATGTGATGGGATGAAAATAGCACCGAAAGAAAGTCTAGATGGTTACTAGAAATTTCAGACAATATACATGCTAGCGTGTGGACCAGAAAGCCAGCACCTAAGGTACGAGCCCTCTACCCATCATGCTAGCCATTGGGCCAGTTGACCTGAATTGTAAGTACGCAAATGCTTAGGGCAGCAAGCAAGCAAGCAATTGCTTGCTCTTGTGACTAGTGCTTAGCAATGCTAGGGCCACTGATGTTTCAGCAGACCAGTGACTTGTTGAAGGCCACTGGGCCTTGGCCAGTAAGCTGCAGCCCAGATTAAAGCTACTGGCTCACTCCCAATAAAAAAAATAAATTAAAAAATTAAAATAAAAGCAATTTTTTTAAAAAAAATCATATTTTTATTTTTAGATAATTTTTAATTTTGGATCATCTTGGAAGTAATTTTAGAGGGACTCTACAAGGAAGAAAAGGAAAGATAAGCCTAATTACATTTATAATAGTTTAAGACTTGTTTTATTATTTTCTTAGGAAAACCATGGACTGGGATTGTTTACAGTTTTTAATTGTTTACTTTAATTGATTGATAACCTGCCATATAGATAAGTAGTATCATCCTATGCATCATAATACATATTTTAACAATTATATTTTATATATTGTATGATAATTACATGTTCTAATATGAGCCATATAGATAAGTAGTATCATCCTATGCATCATAATACATATTTTAACAATTATATTTTATATATTGTATGATAATTACATGTTCTAATATGAGGTTTTCACCTGAAAATTATTAAGAAGCATGTAATTTATAATATAGCAATTAAAACTAGAAAATTGTTGAAATTAATTAAAAACCACTTTTTAAAATATTAAGTGGGAAAATTCAGGATAATTTTTGTTGCAGTTGATAGTTTATAAATAAATTTAGTATATACCTCGTCTTTTTGATACGATGATGCTCTCTTTGATGGGTATAAACTTTGGTTATTTATTTGATTAAACTCTTTTTTTAAAGATAATGTTGAAGTATTTTTCCCTAAGGATGATTACTCCTACGGTGGCTTCTTAAAAAGAAGATGTGTAGATTAAATTGATGGTTTTATACTTAACTAAATTTGTTATTAACCTTCCCTATAAAGTTCTGTTAACAAATCTAGGCCTAAAAGGATAACGGTAGTTATTTTCAAGGTTAAAATTGATAGAAAATAATTCAATGATAAGTTAAGTATAGTGAATGTAAGCATGACTTCCCCTATAGATAGCTTGCCTAAGCAGTATTATATTACTATTACAATGACTTATATGCTTTTATAATTTTTTGCATGAATAATTATTTATGTTATATTATTGTGAATTGTTTTCAATCTCTTATACATGAATATTTTATTAGTTTAGAAAATGTTTTCCCTTAGTCCACTTGCTATTATCTTAAACCAAAACAAACTTACTGGAGACAACTTTATAGATTGGGAATGCAATCTATATATTGTTCTCACTGCAAGAGTTACAAATATGTCCTTACCTAACCATACCCAGATGCATCACTTGCTAATGCTCATAGAAATCAAAGGAGGTCGCATGAGAAATAGCAAAAGAAAAATGAAATGACCAAGTGCTATATAGTAACCTCGATTTCTGGTGTTCTCTAGACCAAACATCAAGAAATGGCTACTGCTACTGAGATCATGACTAGCTTGGAACAGAAGTTTAGGCAGAACACTAGGTCTGGTAGACAAGCAGCATTAAGAGGTGTCATCAATACTAAAACGGGCAAGGGTATAAGAATTCGTGATCATATCCTAAAGTGATGAATCATTTTGATGAGGTAGAAATTCAGGAAGCCCAAATTAATGATGACTCCAAAAACAATATGGTTCTAGAATCTCTGCCAGACATGTTTAAGGACTTACATGTCGGGTACAATATGAACGAGATTAAGTTGACTATAACTTAGTTAATGAATAAATTACACTCGACAAGAGAGATTTATCTTTCTGAAAAATCTCAAAGAAGACTTAACCTTGCTGAGGCCTCTTTTTCAAAGCCTAAACCGAAGAAGAAGGGCAAGAATGCAAAGGAGAAAAAGAACAAGGTTAGGAAAAGGAAACCCTCGACTAAAAAAGATGGAAGCCTAAGGGAAAATGCTTCAAGTGTGAGGAGAAATGTCACTGGAAGAAAGAATGCCTAAAGATTATGAAATCAAGTATAGGTAATCCTTTTGTGATTGAGGCATGTTTAGTTCAAAATTCTATGAATACTTGGATAATAGATTCTGAAGCAACTAACTATATTTGTAATTCACTTTTTAGTTTTAAGAATCCCAAAAACTAAGTGAAGACAACGTGAATTTGAAGTTAGAAATGAGCCAGTTCGTATCAGCATCTAGAATAGAATATATATATATATTTTTTATCTTTTGATAATAATAGAACTTTGGTTTTGAATAATTGTCTTTATGTTCTAGTCATTAAAAAGAATCTTATTTTAGTTACTTGTTTATTTGAGCAAGATTATACTATAAATTTTGGATCCTTAGTTTCTATTTCTAAGTCTAATTAAAGTTTATGTTTTGGCTCATTGAGAGATAATTTATATCATTTAAGGCATGAGATCTATTCTATGTATGATACAATAATTAATGATGATCAACATGAATGAAAAAAGAGAAAAATATCTCTCAACTAATCTTATCTCTGACATTTACATTTGGGTCATACCAACCAAAGTAGTATACAAAGAATGATCAAAGATAAGCTTTAGGGCTCATTAAAATTTGAACAATTACTACTTTGTGAATCTTGTGTAGAAGAAAAGATAAACAAGAGGCCGTTTCTGGCAAAAGGAGAACGTGTCATTGTACCTCTATAATTGGTACATATAGATACATGTGGACCAATAAATATATAAGCAAGGGGAGCTTAAGAGTATTTCATCACATTTACTGATGATTACTTAAGATTTGACTATGTTTATCTAGTGCATCATAAATTCGAAGCCTTTGAAAAAGTCAAAGAATTTCGAACAGAGACATAAAAGCAATTAGATTTAAATATTAAAAAACTTCGATCTGATCGAGGTAGTGAATATCTCTCCGAAGCATTCAAGGATTACTTGATTGAGAATAGGATAATATCCCAACTCATAGTACCTGGAAATTCTCAGTAGAATAGTGTTGCTAAGAGAAAAAATAGAACTCTTCCAAAAATAATACAGTCAATACTTAGCTATTCATCATTACCAATTTTTTTCTGGGGACTTGTATTATAAGCTGCAATGTACCTTTTAAACTTAGTAACATCAAAGTAGTGCCTAAAACTCTTAAAGAACTATGGTTAGGTCATAAAACTAGTTTGAGACATATCCATATTTGGGGTTCACCAACACATGTGCTGAAACAAAAAGTAGATAAAATGGAATCTTGTTCAGAAGTTTGTATGCTTATAGGATGCCTAAAAGGAACAAGAGGTTAGTTAATCTATAGTTTTTAAGAGAAGAATTTTTTTGTGAGTACTTAACTCTTTCTTAGAGGAAGATTATATGGAAAATTTTAAGGGCAAAAGTAAAATAATTCTGGAAAAATTAGCAAGTGATCAAATTAATGTACAACTTTTTATACATATAGAAACATAAGAAGTAGAACATGAACAAGAAGATCAAAAGATAATCCCTGAAGAGCAACAACTTACAAAATCTCATTGTAATGGAAGGATAACTAGATTACCACAAAATATATGTTAGTGGGAGAAACCTATATGGCAAAACATATGCAAGATCCCAATAGTTACAACGAAGCTTTGAAAGATGTGGACGCTCAAGAATGGCAAAAGGCCATGAGCCTAGAAATAAAATTTATGTATTCCAATAGAGTCTAGGAACTTTAGAGGTGCCAAACAGAATAAAACCTATAGGTTACAAATGGATCTATAAGAGAAAGATAGGAGTAGATGGAAAGGTGGAAACCTTTAAAGCTAGACTTATAGCCAAAGGGTATACTCAGAAAGAAGGAATCGAATATGAGGAAACCTTTTCATCGGTTACAATACTTAAATCTATCAGGTTCCTTCTCTCTATTATTATAATGATAGATTACGAAATTTGGCAAATGGATGTCAAAACTATTTTCCTTAAAAAGTATCTTGAAGAAAATATCGACATGTAGCAACCAGAT
>JXTB01000617.1:112403-149264 GCA_002914805.1 Parasponia andersonii | reverse complement strand
ACTTAGCCTTATCCAAAGTTGCTTATATTGATAAAATCTTAACAAAATTTAGTATGCAAAATTCCAAGAATGGTTATCTGCCTTTCAAACATGGAATAACTTTTTCAAAGGAATAATATCCCAAGACAGCTGAAGAAAAAGAGCTCATGAGTAGAATTCCTTATGCAGAAGCTATAAGAAGTCTCATGTATACAATATTATGTACTAGACCAGATATATATTTTGCAGTTGGAATGGTTAGTAGATATCAGTCCAACCTAAGCCCTGAACACTGGACAACAGTCAAACATATAATCAAGTATAGGAGAAAAACTAAGGATTATATACTTGTCTACTTTGGTGAAGATCTCATCTTAGTAGGTTATACTGATTCCAACTTCGTGTCGGATAGAGATTCAAGAAAGTCCTCTTCTGGGTATGTGTTTATATTATATGGTAGAGCAGTCTGTTAGAGGAGTGTGAAACAAAGTTATATTGTAGACTCCATCAATGAACATGAATGCGTGGCTACATCTGAAGCTACAAAGGAAGCTGTATGGCTCAGAAAATTCCTACAAGATCTTAAGGTAGTGCTTACTGCAACTGAACCAATGAAATTATATTGTGATAACAGTGGGGTAGTAGCACAGTCAAAGGAACCAAGGAACAAGAATAAATAAAAATACATAGAATGGATAAGATAGTGCAGAGGATTATATACTTGTCTAATTTGGTGAAGATCTCATCTTAGTAGGTTACACTGCTTCCAACTTCATGTAGGATAGAGATTCAAGAAAGTCCACTTCTGGGTATGTGTTTATATTAAATGGTAGAGCAGTCTGTTGGAGGAGTGTGAAACAAAGTTATATCATAGACTCCATCAATCAACATGAATGTGTGGCTACATCTGAAGCCACAAAGGAAGTTGTATGGCTCAGAAAATTCCTACAAGATCTTAAGGTAGTGCTTACTGCAACTGCATCAATGAAATTATATTGTGATAACAGTGGGGTAGTAGCACAGTCAAAGGAACCAAGGAACAAGAAGAAGTAAAAATACATAGAATGGATATATCACATCATAAGAAATATAGTGCAGAGGAGAGATATTGAGGTCACCCAAATAGCTTCTGTAGATAACTTAATTGATCCATTCACTAAGGTCTTAGCTTGTAAATCCTTTAACTTGCACTTAGAGTCCATGGGCATGAGAGAGATGCCTGAATTACTTTGAGAGGTAATGAGAAATTGTTGGGAATATATACTCTCTAAAGCATATTCCATCAAACATTGTTTGGAATTAATAAAATATGTTAGATATTTTGATATATCTTTTGTATATGTATGATTGAATAAAATTCCATTTAATTATATACTATATATCTTTGTGATCACGGGGTGGATTCATAGAAGACATCGATACAAGTTATTTGTAATTAAATAAAATTATTCGTAATTAACAAAATAAAGTTGGACTCCTTATTTTAACTATTGTAAATTCATTGCGTAATTTGTCTTAATTACGTATGGATTTGCTAATATAGTTAGACTACTAAACGGATCAATTATGAGATTTAATAGACCTCAAATAATTGTCAGACTTATTAAATCTCATTTGGCATTAATAATATTATATTCTCAATCATGAGTTAATTATAAATTCATGTTTATTTATACTGCAATATTTGAGATACTAAAGGGTATAACTCTAATTGCGGGGTTAATATTTTCAATAACTTGGTACGAAGTATTTATAGACAGTGATACTTATAGATTGATAATATGGAATTTGTACATATATATTCCTTGACAGATTTTTGGTACTTGATCATAAAATTCTCTAGTTAAATTATGTCAACATATCTAATTAATATGTTGAAAATGATCATTAAAGAAAATCAGTAAGAGTCAGGACATAAAAATATAAATAAATAGATTGGACAGTTGAGATATTAATTTAATTATGATATAGTCCAAAGGATTAAAGTATAGATATTAATATGGCATGGGCTAATTATTATTATTGTGATAATATCCATAAAAGTACCATTTAATGGTGGAGTGCAATTCTAATCTTTTAGTAGAGTAGATTTGGAATTTACAATTAAGCTGACTAATTTAAGGTATAATTATGGGAGCCACTATTCTATAAGCCTAAAGATCCTCAGACTAGCTCATAAATTCAACTGTACTGCTATAAGTCTAATTAATGCAAGGAAAATAGCAGTTGGACCTTACAGGACAAAGACTGCACAAGCTTATCCCAGTAATTGTGCATAGGTGCATGGCACAGTGCGAGGCGTATAATGAGATTTGTAATTTAATTATAAGATAGATTATTTGAATTTTGTAAATTCTAAATTATTATAATTATTAATTTGGAACAAAGTTCAAATAGATAGTCTATCGGTAAAAATCTGTATGTATTATTTTGCATTAGTCAATTTGATTTAGCAATAGTCAAGATAATGGAAATAAATATCTTATATTTTGTTTCTAAATTTGAATTAAGAAATCTAGATAAATAAATGATATATATTTATTTTAATTAATTTCTAATTATTTTAAGAATTAAATAATATTAGAAAGTATTTTAAAATTTGAAAATGCACTTTTTGAGAATCTATCTGGCAAAAAAATGTATAGAGCAATCCTACTCGATTGCTCTAGTACATCAAATCTGGACAAATTTTTTTCTATTAGAAAAATAACTTTAAAAAGAAAAATATCCAAGAATTTTTTGTATTGAGAAAAAGTTACATAAAATTTTTTAAGTGAGAAATTTTCTCTACACCTAAAGAAAAATAACTTTCTAAAAAAATAAGAGCATACAGTTTTTTTGAGAGTTTTGAGTGATCATAATTCTCTAGACACAAAGAAAAATCATGCAGATCAATTAAAAACTAAGTGATAAGCAATTCTTCTTGTTATTATGTTAGAATACAAGGTGACCATGCACCGAGTACAGTATAGAAAAAAAATAATAATCCGGAAGACTTTGGAGTGAAAAAACTCGTATCATTCTTACATTAGTGTCGATAATGGTCTATAAGAGATTAAATCTTTTTTCTTCTAATTTTATGATTATGATCTTGTTGTTCCTATTGCGTTATGTGTTTGTATCAAATTAAGTTTCTAGTTTTTTTTTGAAACCTATAGTTATCACCTCACATGCTACAATAATAACTGACAAATAGTATCAGAGCCAACTCGTATAAATTATTAGGAATAACATGAAATCTTGATTAGGATCGTTTTTTTATGTACATATTATGTATGTGTTAGATGAATGGCACTTAGGTTCTATGTGTTTTTTCATGTTTATATAAATGGATGGATGTTTATTATTCAAAGCATACTAATGGTTTATCTCAATCCATGGAAGAATTTTTTTTGTATTCTTTTATTGGCAGATGTAATGAAAAGGAGTGATCAATTTTCACTATGTTTCCCATTTTGATTTTAAATTTTACGTTCTTTAAATTTCTAGAAAAATTGTAAATCTCTCTTTGAGGGATATAGGACGATCTGTAAATTTGGAGATCCACCATTAGTCAGAGAAGACAACGGCATGAGACAAGGTCTAGACACCTACTGGAAATTTCTAACAATATGCCGGCTAGCATGTGGACCAATGAGTCAACACTTAAGGTGCTAGCCCTCTGGCCCATCGTGCTGACCATTTGGTATGCTGATGCCTGGGACCTGAATTGCAAGCATTTGCATACTTGCAAGCTTGCTTGCTCTTTTGACTAGTGCCCAGTAATACTAGGCGCGCTGATGTTTCAATAAGCCAGTGGCCTGCTAGGGGCCACTAGGCCCTAACCAGTAAGCTGCAGCCTAGCAGAAAGCCACTGGCCCATTCCTAATGATAAAAATAAATCAAAAATTTAAAATAAAAGCAATTTTTATAAAAATTATAGATTTTTTATTTTAAGATAATTTTTAATTTTAGGTCATCTTAGAGGCAATTTTGATGGAACTCTACAAGGAAAAAAAGGAAAGATAAATCTAATTACATTTATAATGGTTTAAGGCTTATTTTATTGTTTTCTTAGGAAAACAATGGATTGAGATTGTTTATAGTTTTTAATTATTTGCTTTAATTGATTGATAATATACTATATAGATAAGTAGTATCACCCTATGCATCATAATACATGTTTTAACAATTACATTTTATATATTTTATGATAATTACATGTTCTAATATAAGATTTTCACCTAGAAATTATTAGGGGGCATGTAATTTACAATATAGCAATTAAAACTAGAAAATTATTAAAATTAATGAAAAATCACTTTTTAAAATATTAAGTAGAAGAGGGAACTTTAGGATAATTTTTTCCTATGGGCTCCACTGATGATATATACCTTGTATTTATGATACGGTGATGCTCTCTTCGGAGGGTATATGCTTTAACTATTTATTTGATTAAACCCTTTTTTTAATGATAATGCTGAAGTATTTTTCTCTAAGGATGACCACCCCTACAGTGGCTTCTTAAAAGGAAGATATACAGACTAAATCGATAGTTTTACACTTAACTAAGTTTGTTATTAACCTTTCCTACGAAGCTCTATTAACAAATTTAGGCCCAAAAGGATAATAGTAGTTATTTTCAATGTTAAACTCGATGGAAAATAATTCAATAATAAGTTAAGTATAGAAAGCGTAAGCATGACTTCCCCTGCAGATAGCTTGCCCAAGTAGTACTATGTTACTATTGTAATAACTGATATACTTTTATGGTTTTTTTACATAAATGATTGTTTATATTTTGTTATTATGAATTGTTTTCAATCTCTTATGTATAAATATTTTATTATTTTAAAAAATGTCTTCCCTTAGCCCATTTGCTATTATCTTGAACCAAAACAAATTTACTAGAAGCAACTTTATAGAATAAAAATACAATCTATATATTGTTCTTGCTGCAGAAGTTTATAAATATATCCTTACCTAGTCATATCCAAATGCACCACCTGCTAATACTCATAGAAATCAGAAAAGGCCGTATGAGAAATGGCAAAAGGCCAATGAAATTACCAAATGCTACATACTGGCCTCGATTTCTGGTGTTCTCCAGACCAAACATCAAAGAATGACCATTGCTACTAAGATCATGACTAGCTTGGAATATATGTTTGGGTAAAATACTAGGTCTGGTAGACAAGCACCATTGAGAGGTGCCATCAACACTAAAATGGGCAATGGTGTAAAAGTTCATGATCATATCCTAAAAATGATGAATAATTTTGATGAGACAGAAATTTAGGGAGCTCAAATCAATGATGACTCTAAAATCGATATGGTACTAGAATCTCTGCCATATACATTAAAGGACTTCAATGTTGGTACAATATGAACAAGATTAAGTTGATCATGACTCTATTAATGATCGAACTGCATTCGGCAGAAGAGATTTATCTTTCTGAAAAATCTCAAGGAAGCATTAATGTTGCTGAGGCCTCTTCTTCAAATCCTAAACCAAAAGGGAAGGGCAAGAATACAAAGAAAAAGAAGAACAAGGCTGAAAAAAAGAAACCCTCCACCAAGAAAGATAGCAAGCCTAAGGGAAAATGTTTCAAGTGTAGAGAGAAAGGTCACTGGAGGAAAAAATGCCCAAAGATTATTATATCAAGTATGGGAAATCTTTTTGTTATTGAGGCGTGTTTAATTTATAATTCTATGAATATGTTTCGCAATTTTGAGAATATGCTTCATATTTGTGTTTTATTTTGAAATATATGTAGATATATATTTTAGACTATTCTCTGTGATTTGAGAATATGTTAGGATTGAAGTTAGTTTTTGAATATTTTTGTTCTATATATTTCTCATATAAAAAAAATAAAAAAGAGTATCCATTCTTGTACAAAATTACTAGAACTCAGATTTTCTCTTCTTCTTCCTCTCTTTCATATCCTCTTATATATTCTCCTATTATATTTTGTTTCTTTTGAAAATCTGCACCTGAGTTTAATTGTATAATTGTTATTATGTAACAATAATTATACAATTAAATTGCAATAATTTCCCTCTTAATAGGAAAAACTTATTGTAGTTTGTTTTCTTTTATCCCTTTGTCAGGGATTTAAGTTTCTGCATTCTATTAGTATTAATTTTATTAGATTGATTAAATTCGATCATTCATTGTTTATGTTAGTTTGTCTATATCAAGTTATTATTTTTTTTTTATATATAAGGATTCACTAAGCTTTTAATAGTCCAATGTTTTCTTTGAATGTAGGAATTTGTTTATATTTTATGCTTTGTCATTCTCCATATAGAAACATCAATGACAAAGACACTAAATAAGGGTCCATTACCTACCTGAAATCATTAATAATAATGACAAATATATTATTTTCCCTTGTTGGAATGTTATTTTTTCTCCCCATTGGAGTATATTTCTCCTTATTATTTTTCTAAATTGAAATTTTTAATAAAAAGACTGAATGAGGGAAATTTATAAATCTTCCTTTTCGGTAGGCAACTAAAAGCTATATATATATGTAGAAAGCAAAAAATGTAATTGAATATTTGGCACTCCTTCAAGCAATTCAAACATGATGTTTCTAGTAGCTTTATAGCGTATGAAAGGTTTATATCTGGATTCCTCTATAGGTTAGAGATATTGACCAAAAATCTCAAGTTTGTTGAGTCAGATGCATCAATCATAGTTATTATTATCAAATGCATTTAGTATTTTTTTCCGCTGATGTCATAGTCAACTAATTACATTTAATTTCGCTTAGGATAGTCTTAAGAGTGGAGAATTAGTTTATTTATTGGAGAAATTGTCTATTAATTTAATATATTATTGTAAATATAATCTTTTTATAATAACAAATTATTACATAAAAAAATAATAACAATAATAATACTTTATTATAAAAGATTCAAGCAAAAAAATGCTTTATAGAAAAGAGCCACCAATTATGCTTTATTTTGTTTTCTTTTTCATTTTTTTGCCAAGTTAATTTGTCATTTTTTGTCATTCTATATATTAAAACAATGCATATAAGTCTACTCAAAAAACGTATTCACAGATCTGCAAACCCTTAGTTTTGGTCCCCGAAGCTCTCCCTCTTATGATTAAGTGTAATATACAATATATTATTATTGTTAAATAGTTCAATAAAGAAAGATGCACTTATTAGTCTAACAATTTTTTTTTAGAGTTCTATTCAGTACTTTTATCTTTGGCTTATTAGTTTGTAGCATGAAAATTGGTTAAGCATTTATTTTGGTTATTTTTTATTTCAAAGGATCATACGTGAATTCAATTATTTTCTACTCAATATAAGAAACAAATTGGGAATGTTGGTTAATTTATAAAATCTAAGTTACTAAATCATCAGCCTAGAGGATTTAGGTAAAATGACTTCAAGAGAAATAAAAATTCATTACAAAATTTTTATTGGCAAAACGAACATAAAGATTGTCTTTTGTATACTGAGTGACTTATTTTGATATTCAATTTCTCATGTTGTCATTTTGCCAAAATATTCGCCAACATGTTTTGTTCTTTATGACTGCTCCATTTATATTAAATACACAAATCAAAAGCTTTTTCTTAATAATTTTATGTGCTTTTCAGACTATGGTTGTTGTTTTTTCTTTGTCTCATTATGAAAATTTTAAGGTTCGATTCAAACTTCATATTGATTAGTGGTATTTGATAATTTTTATTTGTATTTTGGATTTAAATTTGCTTATTTTAATTTTAGTCTCCTTTATTGATTTTTTTTTAAATTAGTCGTTTTGCCTCATGTTTTTTAATCTCTGTATGAATTTGTCTCACTATTTTTGACTTATATTCAAGTGTCCTAAAATACTAACACCACTAGAAGATCGTCAATTGATAAATATCAAATAGTTTTTCTCTTTTTAAAGTATTAAATAATACCTTACCTTTTTTATTAGAAATTTCCAACTAGTTTTTTTTACGATTGAGTAAATGAAAAATATGTAGAAACATATATATATATATATATATTACTTAGTAAGGGGTTTTATCAACTTTGACCCCTTTTTTTAAAGTGTGTGCTGAAAAAATGTACAACCTACAAACTATTTATAAAACTAAAACTTTCATTTAATGAAAATTTCAGAATTACAAAATTATCCCAATTCGACTATAGTAGAAAATTTTCGACCAAATCAAAAGAGTCAAAAGGGAAGAAGCGGCATTGAGAAGATGATAGATTTTATTCAACTAAAGTTGAGATTTTTTGACTATGTTCGAACAATGGCTCGTCCGGGAAAGGCAATAGTACGAATTCGACCACAGTCAAAAATTTTCAACCATAGTCAAGTGGAGGCACCATGAGAATTAGGATTGAAAGTGGTAGTGGGATGCTGCATGTTGTAGTAGGGGCAGAATTAATTTAAAGTATATTGGAAAAGAATATATTTTAGGGTTTACTAGGAAATAGGGTGTCCAAGTAATTTTAAATGTATGACATGACAATCATGGTTAGTTTTGAAAATAATTATAGGTGAGTCCATTTTTTATTATGAGAGGCTTAGGACCAATTTGATAAAGATGTGGATTATGAAATTATTACTTTTAGTTGCACTGTGAGAGAAGCAACTGTGACGTAAAGTAATTAAGTACTTGGTAAACTGTGATATAAAAGTGTTATTAAATGGCAAAGCATTATTATTATATGGTTTGATAAATTTAGAGTTAAAGTGTTGATCAAATATAAAATGACAAAACAGGATATCATAGTTTATTTTTTAAGAAACATTATCATAATTAAATTAATTTATTTGATTTATTAAGTACAAATAGTTTTTTTAGGGAACAACAAATATTTGTAGATAGATTATAGAAGTAATTTTTAATCTTTAATAAAATGAGTTCTAGAAACAAGTATTTTAAGAATAAATTACAGATTAGTAACATTCAAATATTATAGATGAAAATATGATATTTAATAATTAAAGTAACGAGCATTTTCTTAAGGCTTCGTGAAAAATACCCAACGAAAAACAAAATGAAAATACGTCGTTTAATTATGATACAAGTGGACATACTTAGAATTTTGGTAATTAACTAAGGCTATATTTGCCATTTCAAAATATTCATTAAAAATCATACACAGAACCCCGCATAAGCGGAAATCCGAAGTTACCTTGGGCTAGATTATGCTTTCTACTGTGGGTTTTAGAGAAATTCTTTAATAATCAGTTTTCCACATTTTACCAAACACAATGAGGCTCAAAGATTATTGAAGAAGTGCTTTGGGCTTATGAAAAATTTATACCAAACGTGGCCTTTGTAGACCTACTAGGTATAAATTCCATCTAGTTAAGCATAAATATATTAACCAAAAAATGGCATTATATAGTAATTTTTCTATTCTTGTGTTCATTCATTAGTATAATGAAATATTTTTAGAACTAATATCCTAAAATGTACATCATTTATATCTAGAAAACTTTCTAGAATCTAAAATAGATACTTGGTCCTTTCTCACTAACGGTTTTTTTTTAATAATATTAGTATTAGAAGGCAAAAAAAGAACAATTTTACCATCACCATTCAGTAACTATTTGAATACAAAGTCAAAAGTAATAAAACAAATGTTAGTATTTTAGCCCTAAAAGTATAATATAAACAATGATTTATAATTAAATAAATAAAGTGAGATTTTTTCTCTTTGCTTACATATATTATTAGTAATAATATATAAATATTATGAAAATTCCAAGATTATAAATGTAAACTTAATCTTAGCATGTATAAAATTTGTACATACAAGTATGCATACAAGAAGATTAAGTTTAAGCAATATAATCTAAACTAGTCCATAATTAATTATTAAAGTTGAGATATTTGATTATAAACAATACTAGTACGGTCCATTATTATTTAGAATGAACTAGGTCCATTATTATTTAGAATGAACTAGTCTTATGTGTACTGTTGATATAGTGAGATTAAATAGGGGTACTTTATATAATGAGATCATATAAGGCTGAACAAGATAAATTTAAATATCTAATGCACAATAGAATATTCATATTTATTAACGGATGATCATATATGGAAATAATCTTAATTCTGAATAATTAATAAACTTTTAGTTATATTTTAATGTATCTTGATATACTCCATAAAATATGTGTATGTATTGAATCAAATCTTTATGTATTGGAGATATAACAATATAGATAGCTAAGAATACTAATTTGCAATATAAAATCTATTCTTTTCTAATATAAGTTATAAAATGATCTCCATGAGTAATGATTTGGTACTTGAACTTGTTGATACTGAAAACTAGTATAACAACAGGAATAGTAATTGGAGATTAAATGACAATTAAAATTAGAAAATGACACTAAGTTTAAAATAGTTCTGCCATAATCTTATTAGCCTATGTCTACTATAGTCTATTTTATTGAGAGAAGCGCTTTGCAGAATCTAAATTTATGAGGCCTAAACAATGGCCAATAAAGAGAGAGAAGATAGAGATTATATATAATCTGACTTTGTTGTGTTTGGCATCTGAATCCCTTATTCATTATTTTGAGATATATTTATAGAAGGTAATAAGTTACCTTCTCGATATATTGTAGCAGAGTGGGTGATAGTAGTTGAAAATGAGTTAAATAAGTCAGGGTTGCTGAATTTGTCTGTCACTTGTGATATTCTAAAATATTATTCTATCCTCAATGATTGAAGTAATGATTAGTACAAGCTAAAATGGACTCTTTATGTGAGTTGATTTGCCGACAGTTGAAAGCAACCTGAATTGGACACATGAGCAGATTTGTTCTTCAGGGAACAACTTGTTTTTAAAAACTGACGATTTGATAATGACATTCCACTAATGAGCTCTTTCTACTATAGGATGTAAAAGATTTATACATAACAAAATTATAGAGTGCTCAATTCATAATTTGATCATAAATTTATCGTTAATTAAAAAATCATGGGAACTCAAGGAAAAAGAAGTAATTAGAGATGATAACGGATTAAGAACCTAATTCTATTTACGAATCATTTATGGATGATTGATTTGTATATAATGATTAAATCAATGAACAAATGTTATGATTACTTTGAGTAATTTATACTGTAAGCTTTAATAGTACAGTTCTAGTCTTTCAATAGAGTAACATTTGAACTAATAAATTCGACAATTTAATTCAAGAGTTTAATTGATTATCAAATTTATTGGAGCTTGAAATTACAAGCCCATAGGTACTCGAACCATCTTTATTGACACTGTATTGCTTGAATTAATAAATAATATGATTACTTAATAAGCAACAAACAATATGACTTGCACTACATTAGGCATGTATCATAGAGATTATATAAAAATAATGTGATTATTTTATTATTTTTTTTGGAAAAATATATTTACCAAATAAGTTAATTCCATTATTTTATAATTAGATTACTTAAATATTTGGATTAAATAGAATAACTTTTTTAAAATACCTTAGCTTGCATTGTACAAGCTTTACATGTTATTTAGATGAGAAAAAATAGGAAGGTTTTCTCTTATATATGTAAGATTTATTTATAAGGTTATTTTGTTTTTCTAAATTAAAAACATATGGAATTATCTCTTATACATGTAAGATTTATTTATAAGGTTATTTTATTTTTTCTAAATTAAAAATATATGGAATTAATCATATAATTAAATAGATAAATCTAAAGAGGGAATAAAGATATTTCATCTGAATAGGAAAAGTCTACAAGTTTAAAATTTTAATTATATGCGTGTAAATCTATCCTGAGAAAAAAGAATTTTATTTTCCTATTTAAGTAAAATATGTTCTCTATTACACGATTTTAAAACTATCTAAAACTTAATTGGAAATTTTTTTGCATGTTTAATATATGAGAAAAATTAGGAAACCTAGCAACATAATCTTAGCTGTATTTTACAGTGACTTTTGGTGTGAATGTGGTTCTGATTTCATTTTCCCTTATCTATTTGATAATATCTTTAATAGAATCAAAATTATTTTCTTATTTAAGATGATATGACATTAATATTATATTTGCCAATTTATTAATTTGGAAAAACAGAATTACACGAGCAAAGAATTTGGCAAAATTAGATAGTCTGCATGTTAAAAGATTAAAGAGGCCGACCATTTTTTTTATCTGAGCCATGCTAAAAGAAATACTAGTGTGTGTGAGAAACAACAGCATAGATACTATTAGTAGTCCACCTTCTTGTTCTTTTGCATGGAGACTTAGTGAGGAAAAATGGTTTCAAAGTCATAGTAGAGATCAACTTCTTCAAAAAAAAAAAAGAAATACTTAAATCAAAAGGTTAGAATACTCAAATAAATAGTATATTGATTCTATTGTTAAATAACAAAGCTATAATGATCCTAACATCTCTCTTTACGTGTGTAAAATTTTGTTTATCATACACACCATACTGCCTACACCATATGATGGTTTCCACAATAAATTCATACTAATGGCAAAAATAAGGAGGTAAAATTACTAATTGTTCTTTTTTTCTATTTATTAATTTCAAATTACAAATATTTTTTGAATTTTATATTATTTCTCCAGTAAAGATTATATGAATGAGAAAATTTTAGGGTATAAAATGCATTAATTATTCAAGTTCCCAAGTTTTCAAGAATAGTTCTCTATTACTATTATTGGTATATACTTCATAAATCATGTTAAGATAGAGGAAGAAGAACTTCTAACATATTCTCTAAACTTTACATGGCATTCCACTTTAATATATTGTATTGCAAATTTTTTTGCATTAACCACGAATCATGTATTTCTAATTACACTACTGCAACGGGTTATTATCTCATCAGCTATTTGTAAATTTGCTTTTATTAATTTTTGTAATATTAATAAACTACTATTTTGACAAAAAGTGCTTTGATTATCTTCGTAATCTTCTTGAATTTAAGCATGGAAGTAATAAATATATAATTGTCATAATTAGGTTTAAGTTTTAACTGATATACTTAATTATTCTTAGGTAGGACTATTGGATTTTTCTTTTTCTTATTTTCGAAAGGTGAAACAATAGAGAGCCATTTATTTCCTCTTACTAATAAGGGCTCAATTATGGACCAGATGATTAAACTAAACAGTTCAAATGACCAATATCTATATAATCCTATATAAAATTCATTGCAATACTTTTTTTTCTATAGAAGAGTTAGATTAGATGCTTCAATGATTGATACTATAGATCCATATTTGGAGAAGAATTCCCTTCAAATGAGATGCTCTTGTAGTATTGGTTATTGTAATGATCGGAAGGGAGACACAGTTTTAGATTAGATGGGAATTCTATTCCTAAATAACTGTCTCTCAATCAACTTCTAGCTATGGATGAGTAGATTGTTAATTACTAGATTTAAAAAATAGATGGCAAGGATAAATGTCTTTTTTATTTCCTGAAATTCAGGTTATATTAGATACAATTCATTGACATTACAAAAAGTAATTACAAATATCTTTTTTTAAAAAGGCAATGGTCCTTAATGTTTTTCATTTTAAAATAAAATGAGAAATGTTGGGACCACTTTATTTTCAACTATCTTATTTTATTATTTGATATGTGGACTTTTCTATGCTTTATAATATTATTAAAATGTGAGATATTTCAGTGAAGTGCATAAGTCAATCAGTCAAACATAGGAGTGATTCTAACACTCCTCAAAGAAAAATGGTTATTTTCACTATTGTACATATTTAGGCAAAATTTTCTAATCTTACCTTATTTTAACGTAACACAATATTTTTATAAAAAATGAAAAAAAAATGAAAAATGCAAATTAGTAAATAACTTGTCATAATCTAAAATCATTTTCCATTATTTGATGAAAATATTTTATAAGTTGAAATCAATAATTAAATAAATAAATAAAATCAATTATTCACATACAGAGTCAATGCAATAATTAGAATGTCAAATTGTAAAACCTGTAAGGGAAGCTTATAAGTTTAATATTACACCCCGCTCATTTGACTCCCTAAACTCCAAATGTTGTTGTCCCATGGCCTTAAGATCTTTTATGTGTAATGCTCACCCAAGAAGATAGGAGAAAGCTCTAAAACGTAGTGGACACTTCTAGAATGATCAAGAGAGGTCTTGGCCATGTTAGAAGACTCTAATTGACGCTATTAAGTCCTAGAAGGCTTTAGACAAGGTCGGATAGTGCTAGAAGCCCCTAGAATAACTTGAAAGAGTCAAGATGGTAGGTGAATCTTCTAGAACGATCTAGGCCATACTTGCTCTAGATTTCTTCTTATAAATATCTTTGTAGATATTGCTATTTTATTTGAGAAAATTCTATACCTTTTTGTAAGATCATGTCACTTGGCACGATCATAACCCTTGGTTAGTTTAGGCTTTGTCTATATAAAAGAACCCTTAGATTCATTTGTACACAAGTCCTATTTGTGATAGTTATAAATATTCTAAGAGTAATAGAAATCTTTTATTCACTCAAACTCTCTTTTTTGCCACTTTATCTCATAGCTTACTCTAAGCCTCTTTCTTAAGTGTTGGTAGGCTGACTTAGTGTAACAGACCGAACTAAGTGGTGCACAATTATTTAGTTTAAGGCTAAGGTTGTGACAGTATAATATCAGAGCTTAGGTTGCTTGTTGTATCTTGGTGGTTCCATTGTCTCTATATGAAAACCATGGTTATAACACCCGACCCCGTCAAAATTGGTGCTTCCGAACGTAGGCGTGATGAAAGGAAGAAGGGTTCTACCTACGGCATGTCGAGGGATGTAGTGACTAGCTTTAAAGCTAGAATGTCCTGACTAGAGTCCTACTTGGGCACATTGGGTGAACGAGTAGATGATTTAGATGGCCATTGCGATAGTTTAGAGACCAAGGATACAAAGATGCACTTGGTGGGCTAGAGGCCGACTTAAGGTGTGAGATTGAGTCCCTTCATTTGGAGATTGCCAAGTACGAGATCTCTTCCAAAGAGAACTCACTAATGTTTTACTTAGAATAGACGAGATGAGTGGTGATCTTGCTTTGTGCAAGTGAGCAGTAGCCACAGGGGTGACCACCACTGCAACCATTGAGGCAAGAAAGGTCGAGGTGCCTAAACTAAAGGCCTTTAATGGTACTCGAAATACTCGAGAAGTTGAGAACTTCCTATTGGGACTCGAGCAGTACTTCAAGGCTGCTAGTGTGTAGACAAAGTCGATAAAATTCGTAATGTTGCCTTGTATCTAACCAATACCGCTATGCTATGATGGAGGCAGAGACACGAAAAGATATAACGAGAGGTGTACACTATAGCCACCTTTAATGACTTCAAGAGAGATCTAAAGAGGCAATTCTTTCCCAAGAATGCCAAAGATCCCCAAGAATGCCAAAAAGGAGGCGATGGGCCATCTTCATCGCCTTAAGTAATCTGGTAGTATTAAAGATTATGTGAAAGAATTTACTATACTCTTGCTTGAAGTTCTTGACATTTCAGACAAAGATGCCTTGTTCTTATTCATGGATGGCCTTAAGGACTGGGCTAAGTTAGAGTTCAAATACCATAGTGTCTAAGACTTGGCCGATGCAATTAATGTAGTTGAGAGCCTTGTTTATTATTCTACCAACAAGAACCCTTCTAAGACCAGAGACAAGAAATATGGTAGAGTAAAGAGTGGGAAAAAGCCAACAAAGGGAGGATAATGGAACAAAGATAGTTTCTCTTACAGGCACAAGGACAAGGGTAAAGAGATTAAAGACCATGACTTCTCCAAGCCAAAAGTCAAGTGCTTTCTTTGTGATGGGTTACAGTGGTCACGCGAGTGCCCCAAGAAGAAAGCTCTCAATACCTTAATCACCTCTGAGCCAAGCTAAGAAGGAGGTGATAGACAATATGGTGGTACATGTGTTAGTTCCTTATAACTCTTCAATGCCTTGCAATCAACCCTTAAGTCACAAGCAAAAGGTTTACTTTTTATGGATGCAATAATCAATGGCAAGGCAACCAAAGCCTTGGTTGATACTGGCGCATCCCACAACTTCATTTTTGTTAAGGAAACTAAGCGGTTGGGATTGTGATGACCAATGGAGGAGGCTCTCTCAAGGTGATAAAATGAGAAGTATGCCCCATTCATGGGGTTGCTCACGGTGTCAAGGCCAATTTTGGTGCATAGTCTGGCCAACTTGATTTGTTAGTAGTGCCAATAGATGACTTTGCAGTGGTTCTTGGTTTGGAATTCCTTGATGTAGTGCGGGAATTCCCTATTCCCTTTGCTAACTCTATGTGCATCATTAATGGTAAAAAGACTTGTGTGGTACTAATGAAGTGGTCCATGAAAGCGGGAAAAAAAGTGCTCTTTGTACTTCAATTCAAGAATCGTTTGAGAAGAGAGGAGGAGAGTTACTTGGCCATTCTCAAGAAGTACGACGATGAAGAGTTGGAACCTCAGAGTAACTTGCCAATGGAGGTACAAGTTATCTTTGATTAATTTCAAGATGTGACGCTCGATGTCCTGCCTAAGAAACTTCCACCTAGGAGAGAGGTAGATCATAAAATTGAGCTTGAGCCAGATACGAGTTCACCAAGAATAAGTCCCTATCGAATGGCCTCTCTAGAGCTGGCAGAACTCCGGAAACAACTTAAGAAATCGCTTGATATGGGTTTCATTAGACCCTCTAAAGCTTCTTTCAGTGCCTCGGTGTTGTTCTAGAAGAAGAAAAATGGTTCACTAAGGATACACATTGATTATGGGCTCTTAATAAGGTGACAGTGAAGAAGTATCTCATCCCACTTATTACTTAGTTATTCGATCAACTTGGGAATATTAAAAACTTCTCGAAGTTTAATCTATGTTCGAGATACTATCAAGTGCGTATAGTAGAGGAAGATGAGCCCAAAACCACATGCGTGGCAAGGCATAGTGCTTATGAGGACTTAGTCATGCCATTTGGTTTTACCAATACACTTGCTACCTTTTGTACCCTCATGAATAAGCTATTTCATCCCTACCTCAATCAATTTATGGTAGTCTATCTTGATGTTATAGTCATCTACAGCAAGACCATGGAAGAGCAACTAAAACATTTGGAAAATGTGTTCGAGGTCTTGAGGAAGAACTAACTATTCAGCAAGAAGGAAAAATGCTCTTTCGTCCAAAAAGAAGTGATGTTCCTGAGGCATAAGATAAAAGATGGTAAGTGTATGATAGATGAGACCAAGGTGCAAGCTATCCAAAGAATGGGAACCTCCCACTAAGGTGCTAGAGTTAAGATCTTTCCTCAGATTTGTGAACTGCTACAAACGGTTCATCAAGTCCTACTCAATAAAAGTAGCCACACTTACTTACTTGCTCAAGAAGAGCAAGTTTTGGGAGTGGACACGTAAATGTCAAGCCTCATTGGAAGACCTGAAGAGGGTGATAAGTGAAGAGCCAGCTCTTAGCTTGCCTGACCACTCCAAAGTATTTGAGCTTTACACAAATACCTCTAACTTTGCTATTAGTAGTGTACTAATACAAGAAGGGGCGTTCTGTCGCTTACGAAATCTGTAAGCTCAATGACACCGAGAGATGCTACACGGTTCAAGAAAAAGAGATGATTGTCATCATCTATTGCCTAAAGGTGTGGCGGAACTATTTGTTGGGTACTCACTTCACGATCATGACTGATAATGTAGCTACAAGCTACTTTTAAACTTTGAAAAAGTTGAGTCCCAAGCAAGCTCAGTGGTAAGACTTTTTGACAGAATTCAACTATAAATTTGAATACAAGCCTGAAAAGACTAATGTGATTGCAGATACTCTAAGTAGAAAGACGGAGTTAGCCACCTTAAGCAGGCCTGATAACACCTTAATGGAGAAAATTGAGAAAGGACTAGAACACGATGTTCTTACAAAGAGCTTGTTACCTCTAGTGAAAGAAGGAAAGACGAGACGTTTTTGGTTAAGCAATGTACTTCTCTACGCCAAAGACAATTGACTCTATATACCTAAGTAAGGAAACTTAAGAAAAGAGCTTATAAAAGAGTGTCATAATTCTTTGTGGGCTGGTCATCTAGGTTAAAAATGTACTCTTGCTCTAATTAAAGCTATCTATTATTGGCTTCAGTCGAGGGATGATGTTGAGACCTATGTAGAAATTGTCTTATGTGCCAATAAGACAAGGTGGAGCGACAAACACCAGGCAGATTATTGGTACCTCTCCCTATTCTTGAGAGGCCGTGGAAAAGTATCTCCATGGATTTTATCACTAGCCTGCCTAAGTCAAAAGGTTTTGGCAGCATTATAGTGGTGGTTGATCACTTCAGTAAGTATGCCACTTTCATATCTATATCACCTAATTGTCCCACTAATGGGACCACGCAGCTCTTTATGAAGTATGTTGTAAAGCTTTGGGAAGTCTTGTCAAACATTGTAAGTGATCATGACCCCTGATTTACTAGAAGGTTTTGTACAAAATTGTTCAAGTTGATGGCTTCGAACTTGAACTTTTCTACTAGCTTTCACCCCCAAAGTGATGGCCAAACAAGAAGGATAAATACTTTGCTGGAGTTATACTTAAGGCACTTTGTGAGTGCCAACCAAAAAGAATGGGTAAAATTACTTGATATAGCCCAATTCTCCTTTAACCTCCAAAATAGTGAGTCTAAATGCAAGAGTCCCTTTGAAATAATCATGTGTCAACAACCTATGACTCGACATGCCTTAGCGATAAGTTACAATGGAAAGAGTCCTATAACATTCAAGTTTGCTAAGACATGGCATAAGCAAGGAGAGTTAGCTAAGGTCTACTTGAACAAAGCTTCTAAAAGAATGAAAAAGTGGGCCGACAAAAGAATGAGGCACATTGAGTATCAAGAGGGAGATTTATAATAACCCTTTAGGAATCCCTAGACTTACAATCTTAGTAGAATTGTTATTAATAAACTTATTGTCGAATTTAAATAAGTTTACATTTGCAAATACTTGAAATTATGTGTGTAGTATTATTTTAATATTAAATTTTATTACGTGAGAAAACCATAGTTATTCCTTATTTTAACTTAGAAATTCTAAGTTAGTTTTCTTTAATAATAAATTGATCATACAAAGATTATATTATGTACATCAATATAACCTAATTAAGAATGTGACATATTTATGTCACATTAAAAATTGGTACATTTTATAACCTAAAGTTAATGGTTGCACCAAAATAGTACCATGCCATAATTTGAATGGTTAGGATTTAAGTATGCAAAAAATTAAGTATACAAATCAATCTAAGGAAAAATAAATTGTAGAAAAAGATGAAGAGTAGGGAAGTTTTATCTTAGGAAGATAATAACTTTAAATTAGTGGAATAGAAAAGGAAATGAATAAAGTTAGTAGGTAATTCTAAAAAATCAAAATGTAGAAAAAATTAATTGATAACTTTTGTCTCTTAAATAATTCAAAAGATAGGAAAAAAGAAAATGATAATGGAAATGTTCTTTGGAAATTAGCGGTCATAATTCAAAGTAGAAGATATAGACAAAACTAATTAGCAGTTTTTGTCTCCAAAATAATTCAAAAGGTATGAAAAAAATTAATGTGGTGGAGACTTTCTTCGGAAGCTAGTAGTATTAGATTCCAAATAATTGAAAAAGAATAAAGACTAGAGACAAAAGTAGTGGATGAGTGAAAAATAAAATAAAAGATAAGGTAATAGAGTAGGAAAAGAAGATATATAGATAAATTGACAATAATGGTACTTTGATTATTTGATGGAATGTAAATGTGTGTATAATACCTCCTATAGATGGCCTATAAATAGATACTTCGTTTGACAATTCAATTTCATACTTAACCTTCCAATTACTTAGCTAAAACTATCTTCATTTTTTCAATTATCATTTCTAAAAAAAAAAAAAACTCTTTCTACCTCACTTTCTTCCAAATCCCCAAGAACTATAATATTTTACCGATCAACTCTAGAAATTAAGAATTATAATTAAGAGAAGAGAGCACCTAATTTGTGGTAGAGACGTAAGAAAGAATATTCAAACTTCAAAAGTAAATATTCCCTCACCTTACTTGTTATGTGTTTAAATAGATTCTATAAAAGAATAAATAGGTAATAATATATTTGATCTACTTTAAATGTTATATAATTTATATTACGTTTAGACTTATTTTGTTGATTTCTTAAGCCTTTAAATATAAATACCTCATAATAATAAAGGTTAAACAATAATAATAATAATAGTAAAATTACAATGATTACACAGAAAAATAGAAGATTTTTAAGTGTAAGATCCTAAATTAAAATATTTATGAAAATGAACTAAGCTTAATGATTTAAATTTAGATCCTTAAGAACAGATTTTTACTCTTTAAAAATGCTTTCCAAAAATTAAAGATGTTTGCTCAAAAGTTGAAAGGACTACAATGCCAAAACTTTAAGTATTTGGGTTAAAAGTGTAATTTTGACAAAATATGGGTCAAATATCTAAGATAGATATTTTAGGTAGTTTTAAGACCATATTAAAGTGTAAAAGTAAATAAAGAAAGAATCTTTAATAAAAAGATAAGCTATAACTTAATATTTATCATTGGAGGGCATAAATGTTAGAAATCTTAAGATTATGGGCAAAAATATAAATTATAAAATTTGAAATTTTTGTTTAGAAATTTGGTATAAGAATAAATAGAAAACTTTATTTTATATCTTTAATTGGGATAAGAAAAGATTCACTTAAATTTAAGACATGAAATCAATTATAAGAAATAAATAATGTATGCCTCTAATTATATTTAGCCTAAATTTAGTGATGAGCCTAAAAAGCTCAATTAATGCCTAATACTATTTAGTCTAAGTATGATTTTAGATTTTAAATCTGTGTAACCATTAGTGTTTTTGACTCACTTATTATATTATGACCCTTAATTACGAATAAAGAAATCAATCAAGAATAATTCAAAGTATTTGATGAAAAAAAATATAATTAAGAAAACTTAATTGATTTAGGATGATATTAATCAAATCAATAACCAAATTATTGATGGATTAAAAAGATCACTATGATCAAGGTTAAGGAGAATTAAATCTCATCCATCTAAGTTGAAAGTATAAATTAGTCAATGAATATAGCATGACATTGTTTCTCAAATATGAAATTTTATGTTTGATCAAGACTGAGTTTTAAATGTTTTAAGCTCACTAAGTAATTAGAAGTTAAAAAAAATATAAGGCAACTTTAAATTACTCTACAAATAGAGTATGTATACATCAGGGTAAAACTTCGACTCAGACGTACATAATTAACGAGTGGAACTAGAATAATCATATTACGAGGTAAGTACAATTTCACCTATAGCATATGTGGTCTAAAAATGTTTCATGTTTGCAATATGATATCTTTAAAATTATTTCATGTGTTAACTTATTTTTATATTATTATTGTATGGCTTATGTATAATGTATGCTTATAAAGATATATTTACTATGCTATAAAAATAATGTATGCTTACTTTATAATATTATCATGTAAATATACTTTAGCATACTTTAACAAAAGAAATACTATGATAATATGGAATACAAGTTTGGGCTTGTTGTTGAAATTTATCCACTCATGTTAAGAGAAGTCTAAATAAGATAAAGAATTTAAAGTGTCGTACCAACCTCCATTAGGTGAGGATATCTGAGAGAAAATAAGATCGACCTCCATTAAGCGAGGATTTCCGAGGAAAAGTATATTAAGATTATGATCGTGGGTATTTTCAGTTGGGTTGCTCCCTTAGTTTCCCATTCGGTAGTGTGTACTCAGTATGTATACCAGGGTCCGTAAGAAAGATAAAAGACTTTGTGATCAAGAATAAGTTAAAATCATGATACAATATCTTATAATAAAACATAAAGTAATGATTTCATAAAATAGCATAATCAGACTTTCATAAAATATTGTTTGTTTATAAGTAAAATGTTTTGTGAGAATTATATTATACTTACTGAGTGAAAGCTCACATTTTATGAGTATCCATGCTATAGGTACCAAATGAAAGAAACCTCTGATTTGATTGATGGGTTAGCTGGAATCGAGGTAGGTATGAATGCGAGGCACGAGCAATGGAATACCGCCATTAAAATTACTTCTGCATATGTTCTTATTATGAGACAAATGATTTTGATTATATAAGCTTGATGTTGTTTGAAAACATACTTATAACTTGGTATTTTATGTTGCAATGCATGGTTTTATTAAATTGAACTTGAAAATATATTTCGATTGAATAAAATTTAAACAAATATTTTTCAAAAGATATAAAAGAGAAAATATTTTGATTTATATAAATGCAAAACACAATAACTTAAGTGGTTCTTATATGACCTCCCCTCCTCACTTGAGAGTTCTTTATGATTATGCATTATTTAAGTCATCTTATAAAAAAGTTTATAAACAAATTTAAATAAAAGTTACTTAACCATCGAGAAGTATTTTACTTGTTTTCAAAATTTAAGTAAATGATTAGTTATGAATATATATCTCTTAAAAAGAAATAAAAGCATAAAAAAAAATTTGTCATAAATTTTTAACGTCTAAATTTCTCTTTTTAAATAAGTAAGCTAAGAAGACACGTAGTTAACAGTCCGAAAAGTTGGGTCGTTACATTTATCTCTTATGAAACTGCTACATCAACAATTCAAAACGTTAAGAAAGGTACATAAAAGATTGGTGCGCAAATATGAAGATTTATTTCTGGTACTTAAACATGTGAGTAATGTCCCTTATAAGCTTTAACTCCTCGCCAAGTTAAAGATTTTCCCTAACTTCTATATTAGTATGCTAAAACCCTACCACAGATATGAGGAAGATCCTTCAAGGAGTGAGTCCAAAAGGGCTCCTAATACTATGGTAACCTCTTTTGATAAAGAGGTGAAGTATATCCTGATTGATCGCTTGATTTGCCAATGTGATGTGCCTAATTATCGAGAATACCTAGTGAAATTAAAGAATTCGCTCAAGGCCAAGGCTAGCTGGGAGTATGAGGATGGCTAATGGCAATTCAAAGACCATATCAATGGTTCAAGGTTGATGACGTGATAGAGACGTCACGAATTTGAGTAGGGGAAGGTGTTACACCTCGCTTATTTGACTCTCTAAAATCCAAATGTTACTATCTTATGGCTCTAAGATCCTCTATGTATATTACTCACTCAAGAAGATAAAGGAAAGGCTTAGAACATAGTAGACACTTCTAGAATGATCAAGAGAGGTTTTGGTTATACTAGAAGACTCTAGTTGATGCTACTAAGTCCTAGAAGACTCTAGACAAGGCTTGATGATACTAGAAGAGTTGAGATGGTCCTAAAAACTCCTAAAATGACTTGAAAGAGCCAAGATAGTGGGTGAACCTCCTAGAAGGATTTAGGCTATACTTGTTCTAGATTTCTCCTTGTAAATATCTTTATAGATATTACTATTTTATTTGGGAAGATTCTAGACCCTTTTGTAAGATCATACCACTTGCCACGATCATAACCCTTAGTTAGTTTAGGCTTTGCCTATATAAAGGACTCATTTGGATCATTTGTATGCAAGTCTTATTTGTGAGAGTTATAAGCATTCTAAGAGTAATATAAAGTTTTTATTTACTCAAACTCTTTTATTCTTCGCCACTTTGTCTTACAATTTACTCTAAATCTCTTTCTTAAGTGTTGGTAGGCTAACTTAATGCAATGAATCGTATTAAGTGTCACACAATTGTCTAGTTTAAGGCTAGGATTGTGACATTAAGCCACATCAACAATGAATTCTATTTAACTTATAACAAGTAAAGTTGCAAAGGAAATTTATGTTTACGGTTTTTTGTATCCATATCATTACCATATATGAGGTTAGTAAAGCATCGAGTGCTTAATAGCGTTTGTTGATAAGGAGTGGTTAGCGATAAGAAGAGAGGAGAAAATGATCTGTCATCTATAAACATTCTATAAAATAAGGTTGTATTTCTTTTTTTCTTTTTTTTTTTTGTCATCCATTATGTCATGTAACATGGGAATGATAAGTATATAAAGGAGTATAATAAGCTATATGACTATGCTATTTGAATAATTTGATATCTATTATATAGTCTAACTTTGATATAGAAAACCTTAAAAGAAAAGTACACAGGAAATGGAACAACCAAATTGAATATTAGTTACTTTTATGTGGATTCCAACAAAAAAGTATAATTGAGTTAAATATTTTTGCAATGCATTTTTGGATATTTTTATGTGAATCTTGGATGGTTTTTGTATCATTTTGAAATTTATACAAATTATTTGTTTACTTGTTTATAATAATTATTTTATACTGCAATATATATCATGTTATTATTATTTTGTCCTCAATATTGATGGATAAGATACAAAGTCCAATATGTATGGAGAAATGAATTAGAAATATCTATTAAGCAAATATTACGACTACAAATACTGTTCTACGAGATATTGAATACTTTATGTACATATTACTACTTATAAGGATTAAGTTGCTTATCAAAGATAATTTATACTTACCACAATCTCGATATAATTTATTGGGCTTTAAAGATATATGCCGTGATACTTTACATGTAGAGATAGGGACTGAAGGCAATAAAATAAATTTATATATCAGTTCCACTAAAGGCTGCTAGGAACATATATTGAAAAAGTTTCATTTGTTTTCCTCAATATTATATTAGATGTTCAAGATATGTTACGTTTAAATTGTAGTTTAATAATTAAACTACAAGGGTTTTAAATAATCGATTTGGTCATCCTATGTCTAATATGATACAAAATTTTTTTTTTTTCAAGCATCCACTTAAGAGTAAGAAAATCCATTAACTAGATTTTTGTATTCCATATGCTTAAGTCAAACAGTTATAAGACCACCGTTGACTAAGATCAACACTAAATCTCCTATACTTTTTACAATCAGTCCCAGGGATATTTGTGGATCGATTCATCCACATGTGCACTATTTCAATATTTTATAGTTTTTAACAGATGCTTTAACTCGTTAATCTTACATTAGACAGTTATTTACTTGAAATATAGCAAATCCTTAAACTTTTTGCTCAAATTATTAAATTATGAGCATAATTCCCAGAATATCTGATTATGGCTAAATGACTTGATAATACTGGTGAATTTATATCCTAATCATTTGATTATCATTGCCTAGTAACTGGGATAAATGTTGAGCATTTTGTGGCTCACGCATGTACAAAATGACCTTGTAGAATTTAAATAAGTGGTGAAATTTATCACCGAGCCTTTATTTTCAAATTTGAAAATGCCTTATAGTGTTTGAGGACAAGCTATTATGTATATAACAACTTTGATTCAAATTCAACTATTCGCATATCATATGTAGTCTGCATTAAAACTTGAATGTGGGCATGAGCATAATATTTCTCATTTGCAAATTTTTCGTTGTATTGTATATATACTAATTCCCGCATGTCAATATGTGAATATGGTTCTGCAAAGGGGACTTAGGATTTATGTTGGTTATTAGTTTCACTCGATCCTTAAATATTTAGAGCCCTTAATAGGCAATTTATTCGACACATATTTTATAGATTTTCACTTTAACTAGGCACATTTCTTGATATTAGGGAGAGGAAAGGTAACTCTTGTGCTAAAGAATATCAATAAATTTCTTGAAATGAAAATTGCTTAAGTAATTTTGATCATATGAATTAGAGTAAACTGGAAGTTAGTTAAGTGAATAATACAGTTATAACATATTGGAACTCAATTACCATACGCATTTATAGAAGTTAAAAGAGTGACAAAGTCTCATATTCTAGCTACTAATGCTTCAACGAAGGTTATGGAGGAACGTAAGCATGGTAGGGGAATGGCTCCCCTATCCTTGCCCTAACTCGACAAGAAACTAGTTAGAAGATGAAAAAGTGAAAAATGGAAAAAAAAATTTGCATTTATCTAATGAGTTAATACTCATGATCAAAATTAAAATTCATACTCACCTTAAACAATCTTATAGACTCTAAATAAACATTATTTTATTAATTTTTTTAAATTTATATATATAATTTCTTAGAACTTTATATAAATAAGTATGTCAGAGTGGGGATGGGTGAAGAATCCCTCCCCTGATCCCACCCTGAGTATGGAAATTCGTCCCTACCCCCAGTACTCTCTCTCAAACTACCCCATTAGGGGTTGGGACCTGCCTCGGTGAGGGAAAATGATATTCCTAGTTATGGTCTTTATCAATATTAAAAAGACTGATTGAGCAATGTGGACGACGAAATGCAACGCCACTCAAAAAATCTCCTGAATAAGATCTTCTTGAAGAGAAAAATATTATTAGTCAAAGAGTGATAGCCAATAGTGATGTACAAATTTAAATAACATAATAATTAGATCATCCAAGTATAGCTGATAGATTAGATGTGATTAAATAATAATATCGAGATCTCAAATAATTTTATCGATACAGGATAAAGATTAAATGAAAACTCATTAGTTATCGATAATGAAAAATATATGATCAACAATCATTTAAAGAGGCAATTCAAACTAAACTAGACTCACTATCTGAATGCTAGGTATTCGAGCTTATAATACTGACTACTCACTATATGTAACCAATTGAGTAAATGTGGGTGTTTGTCTAAAAATGTAAACAGAATAATAAGGTAGTAAAACACAAAGCAAAACTAGTTATCCAAGGTTTCTAACAGAAACTGGACATTGACTATAAAGAAACTTATTCTCCTATGGATTTGTATGACAATTAATAAGAGACTAATATGCATCTCATAATGGATACTATGACTGCTTATTATATGAAAAATTAGACAATAATTTTATTAAGAGAATCCTAAATAAACTAAAGATACCAGAGATGAGTGCACATCATACATGCTACTTATACTCAATTAAATTGCGAAGATTCATGTATGGATATTTGAATAATGTACTGCATTTGCATATTTTCATACATTTGCATATTTTCATAGAACAATCACACAATAGTAATGTGATAATTACTTTGTATATCGATGATTAGAACACTATCGGGATTCCTAATATACTCAAATAGGCTTATGACTACCTGAAGAGTGAGTCCAAAATATAGGATTTAGGGAGACCATTTTGTATCGACTTACAAATCAATCATTTATCTTAAAGAACTTAATATACTATTCTACTGAATTGAAAAATATACTTAAATACTTTTGTGTAGATAAATCTTTTCCCATAAGTATACTAATAATTAATCACTCTCTAAAAGTACGTAAGGACTATTTTCAGACTTAAGAAGATAACGAAGAACTACTTGGTCTTGAACTATCATATTGCCATTAGAGTACTCATATATCTTGCAATTTGCACGAGGCTTGATATTCTATTTAAATTGAATCACCTAACTAAGTAAACTTTGTACCTATAAAAAAGTATTGGAATGATATTAAGCATTTGTTGTGTTATTTTTGAAGGTCTGTTGGGATTTTACTTTGATATGATATATAGATATATATTTGTATGAACCCAATAAAGTGCGATCATAAATGGAATATGTGTTTATATAGTAAGAAACTATAATATTTTGGTGTTCTACACAATAAACTATCGTTGCTACTTCATCAAATCATGTTGAAATTATGGCATTGTATGAACAAGTCAAGAATGTATATGGCTTAGATTCATTGTCTAACAATATTATATAGAGATAATATTGCTTGCATTGCCCAAATAAAAGGAGATTACATTAAAGACAATAGAACTAAATGTATATTATTAAAATTTTTCTTCACACATGAGCTCTAAATAGCAATGATATCGATATCCAATAGATTTGATCGTATGATAATCTTACAAAGATACTTCTCTCTTCCATATTCTAGAAGCTTGTTAACCATATTAAATATGTCGATTAAGTGATTTATGAAGAATAACAATTTTTGTTGTTTTAATAGGGGAAAATATAAAGCTCATTCTTTTTTTGTTTAAACTAGTTTTGTTCCACTAGATTTTCTAAGTAAGATTTTTAATGAGACAATTTTAAATACATATCTTACACAAGGGTAATGAATATTTTTTTTCTCGTTGTCGTGACTTTTGTCCCACTAGATTTTTTAGGCAATTGTTTTAACGAAACATATTCTAAAAAGTACAAATAGGAATTCAAGAAGAAGTGCTATATAATTGTGAATACCATATCAATCTTAGAGTTCCACATTTAAAGGGAATGAAGAGAAGTTTGCTTATATTTTTATAAATAAGCCCTCCATGTTGTTTTTTTGTAATTATTTAAAATAAATACATTTTACTATTATACTAATTCCAAATTAATAGTTTTTCTACTACAATGTTTTATGCATGATTAAATGAGGGAGTATTTGTATACATTTAGCATGACAAATATGCCATTCATTAATAAAATATAGTTTGATCCCAACTCTTTTATTGCCTTCATAAAATCTTATTAGTACACGCTAAAAGTTCACATGCTACCTTAGAAAGGTGTACATATATTTTGTTAGTGTGTATGTGTAGGAGACATTACACTAAGTGGTCCACCACACCACTCTTTCTATTTATTTATTATTTCTAGTATTGTTTGTTATGCCACAAAATTTTTCTTTATCGGTTTTGATCATAAATGCTGAATGTTAGCACAATTTGAATCATCATACTAAATTCTTGAATATCTTATACACAATATAAGACTTGAAGACAATAATATTGTTGTACATTTCAACCGATATATCAAAAAAATTTACATTGCCACAAATGAATATCTTTATTGATAAATTGCATTAAATTCTAGAAATATTGTTTCGCCCCATTGAAAAATGAAATTTTCTTTATCACAACGGTTAGTATAAAATTGTGGTCAGTGGGCAATAGCTTTACTAACCTTTGTCTATCATTTATTATGGTACTAAGATTAAATTGTTTCTACAAAATCTTCTTCTTTATACAACCTACATTTGGTTACAAATTCAATTACTTTCGTTAAAATATTTTTAAAGTGAGTAACATAAAATAATATAGCCAAAATTAAAAGCATCTCAATCACCATCCCTAAAGTAATGTAATTAAAATATTTCTAGGTCTGTTTGTTGTTGTTGCTTTTTTTTTTTTCCCTTTTTTCTTTTTTCTTTTCTTTTAAATAATGCAATTAAAAAGGAACACAAATGGATGGACATTAGTGATGGAGCACCTTCGTCATAAGTTTGTGATTTATATTACATATGGGTGATTTATAATTGCAAGGAAATGTTCTGGTCACACTAAGTATTCTCTCTCTCTCTTTTTTTTTTTTTTTTTTTTTCAACAGACTGGTGTAATGGCATTAACATTAACCCTTAACTCTATGGCTTCTGGCTTATCCAGCTGGATTCAAAGTTCAGATATACATGGCATATTGTGCACTACTGTGTATTCTCCTCTGCCATTGTTTTCGTATTAATTTTTTTTTGTTTTGTTTCTGTTACATATGTTCAGATTCAACAAAGCAAATTTATGGCATTTCCCTTTAAGTTTCCTCCTTTAGTAAATAGATGACGGACTGAATGCAACTACCCCGCAGCTTTAGTTTTATGTCGAAACTTAGAGTGGCCATANATTATATATATATATATGTCATATTTTTCTTCAGATGATGACAATGACCCATCCACTCAGAAGGGTCGAAACTTTACCAAGTCACTATTGTGAGTTGTTTATACGAAAAAGTATGATTAATCCTTAAAATCATGACAAAGTCTTGATTTTTTTTTTCCTCTTTTTGGGAGGAGCTTGAATAACAAAGTCTTGATTGAATCCCCAAATTTCCCAGCTTGTTTTCTATTTATTTATTTTTTGTTGCAACTATTTAATATGCTAATTAATCTCATGGACAATATAATAATTCACATAAACATTATATTCATTGTTTATGTTTTTTTTTTTAAATTCTTGTTTATGTTTTTTTTAAACAAATTGTTTTGGTTCTTAAATTCCACTAATTTTAAATTTTTATACACTTATAATGACACAACACTAGTCGTTAAATAACCATATAATTGAAAACATATAATTGAACAGAAAAAACTACACTACTAATTTATGTCTCATGGCAAATACTTGATTTCAGATTTTTTTTTCAAGATTACTATAACTCTTCATATTCATTTGAATAATGTTGTAGACACCATATGATACCTAGCACTACATATGTAGTGTATCAGTCTATTACTGGCTAATTATTATTATAATTATATTTTATATGTAGTCTATATGAATTATGGATAAACAAATACATTATTTTGTATTGAACATTATTAATTATAGTTTATAACATTGCTTTATTTGTTTATATTTAATGAATTTATTTTTTCAGGGATATTTAGTGAATTTATTAAATCAAGATAAATTTTTTGAAATGTAAATCAAGGTAAATTTTTTTTTTTTAAAGAAAAAAAAATAAAACAATATTCATAATTCAATTTTGAGAGGGCAAGAAAGTTAATAGGCACGATGTTATAAATACATCACATTTATAGGAAATGGGACCCACTTTAGCTAGTTGTGATGCTCCTTCCTTTCTTTTCTTTTCCTTTCTCCCTCGGTCCCTCGTGCGAAATTCTTTTTGGGTGGGGTACAGCTCCACAGTGAAACGCCACGTGAGCACTGTTCTAGACGTACGGTAACCATAGTTTGCAGATTTTAACGGTTGATCCCGCTTCCGCGATCCTTCTTCACACGTCGATGACGTGGCTTGATACAATTGGTCCAAAACTTTTGCGGCCGAGATAAAAAGAACTCTCAGAAGAGTTAGGTCATGGGTGAGCGTGGCAAACCAAAGTGGACGTGACCGCAGCGTAACTAAGCCCGGACGTGTCTCCGTCGAGAAAACCGGATTGAATAAACGGCGATAGGTCCGAACATTGTAATTGGGGCATTTGGTTCTGGTTGAGGGTCTCGGTCAAAAAAGATACGCAGCAAAGGCGTGAGAACAGGGACGAGTTTTAGAGAGAGAGAGAGAGAGAGAGAGAGAGAGAGAGAGAGAGCAAGGAACTAGGAAGTCGGCGTGAGAAGACCCAGCAATCCGAACCCTAATTCTCCACACCGGGTTCCCTATTCCTTCACGGCATGTGAGCTTTCAATTTTTATTTTCATGGATTCTTCTTTTCGATGATTTAACTGGTTTTGTCTACGCGTCGATTAGGGTTTTTATTTTGGTTGATTTTGATGATTTATTTGGTATTTTTTTGGGGTTTTGTTTTGTTTGGCTAGTTTGATTCGATCGATCCTTGTTCGGTGAAGGCTATGCGCTGGGTTTATTATTGGGTTGGTGTGTGATTAATTGGTGGTTCCAGCTGAAGATTATTCTTATGCTATTTGGGCATTGAGTTTTGGGGTCAAATAATGGATTTGGTAGCCAGTTGCAAGGTATTTAGTTGCTTTTCTCAGTAGTACCTTACTTATTTTTTTTTTAATGCTAATTAGCTATATAGTTGCTATGATTTAGTGGGCTTGTGTTGTTTCTGGTCTTGGAAAATGTAGTTGTTTAGTTGGAGGGAAGCTGTGCAATTGTAGTGGATAAAGTTTGCAATTTTCGTTGAAGATCAGCTTCTTTTGGTCTGCTCTCTTTCGCTTTTGTTAACTTAGTCAACTTGTATATTGAACCTGTTTTGTATAATCAACCATTAGGATATCAACTTAAACAGACAGCTTTGGGTCTGCCATTACTACGCTAGGTAGTGCTATTATGTTAGCTGGGGTTATAATTCAAGTGGTTGAATATACGTAAGTTTTTATTATCACACTTTGCTTATGATTGATACACGCTAATTATTTGCGTTTGTCTTTGGTTATGTGTAAGATGGATAGTTCGAGAAGAGACCATCTTTATCTAGTTATTAATCATTTTAGGTGTGCGTGGTAGATTCTTGTGCTGGAAGCTATATAAGCTAGAATTTTATTGTCTAGATAGTTCAGATTGAATTTGGTAGGCATTACATTTGGGAAAAGAGTAGTGCTCTTCTACACCCTGGTGATCTGAAAGTGGCAGTGTGCCAACACAGTCAGTAGTCAGTATTAGATCCAGTTGTTCTGATATTTTTAATGTGGCAGCCTTGGCTGAGCAGTGCTCTCACTAGCAGTGACAAAGAATACAATAGTTTTCTACATAGTATGATTGAACTTTCTGGGCCAAACTTCTTGCTTGGATTGATTCAAATGTATCTTAACCAAATGGTCTTCATTCGTAAATGACTGATGAAAATTCATTATGCTTTCTTTTGTTTCTCACTAAAAGCATTTCTATTCCGACTTGTATTTAGTTGTTTTTTAATTATATATTAACCTGCTGTTCTTGTTTAAAGGGAAGCAAGCATAGGTAGATACATTTTAACTAAGTAGTGGAAGAATTTATGTCGTTTAGTTGCTGTTTACTGTTTAGTTCAATAAATGAATTAGTCTGCTCTTAAATGGGTTCACTCCTTTGTTTCATTGGGGAATAGGGACCCGATAGGCAGATTTAACATGATAATACTGTTGGAATCGCAATTGCAAATTCATGGTGCCTGAAAGAAAAGAAAATTATGTAGATTTAGTTATATGAGTAATTATTGTATTGATTATTACCTGACTATATTCAGTCTCGAACTTGCCTAGGTAGGAGGATAGCAGCTTCTAAGGGGCTGCTCTTCATCTGTTAACTGTGTTGTCCCTATTTCTTGTGATACATTTAGACTTGTGGACTTTTGTTTGTCTATTGCAGGAGAAATTGGCATATTTCCGAATAAAAGAACTCAAGGATGTTCTCACTCACTTGGGTCTTTCAAAGCAAGGGAAGAAGCAGGTGAGAGGCCAAAGAAATTTTTTATGTGCTGGATGTTGTTTGCATGTGGTTTTCAGATTTTTTCATGCTTTGGATTCAATGTTCCAACATTGCTTGTTATTACTGCCTTTTGTTAATTGGAGGTTGCTTCTTTTGTTTTTCAGTTTCCATGGTACAATAAATAATTTCCTTGCGATGTTATTTTAGCTTTTTAGGGTTTTGATAAGAAGGTGCCACCTAGTTTACTTGGTTTTTGGTTAAGTCATTTGACATTGAAGCCAAGGACCTTGGATCAAATTCCTCTTCATTAGGGTGGGGGGGATTTTGGGCAAGGGAGAGGGTTACCTCCCGATGTGTATCCAACTATTAAAGAAAATGGCTGTACTCGATGCTAATGGCACACTTGCTCCTTGTCCTGATATCAATGTATTTTTCTCAAATAAATGTCAAAGTCTTTTATTTATTTGCTTCCACACCTCCAAACCCCCCCCCCCCCCCCCCCCAAAAAAAAAAAAAAAAAAAAAAAAACAAAAAAAAAAAAAAAAAAAAAAAAAAAAAAAAAAAGAAAAAGAAAAATTACTTTGTAAAAATTGTTTCACAAGTCAATTTTAAAGAATCCGTACGAGCACTAAAAGATCAATCTTAAAAGTTATACCCGATAAAAATGCTAGGTGTTTTGAGGTGGTGTGGAAAGGAATTTTTTGTGTTTAATGTCATTAATAAGAAAAATGTGCACTTATATAAATATTAAATGTTTCCATTAATGTATTTCCGTTTGAACTCCAGTCACCAGATCACCCCGTATGCCCCCAAAAAAAAAAAAAAAAAAAAAAAAGAGAAGAACGAGAATGGCATTTGGTTCGAGGGTCTGGACAGTGATTGGACTACTTATCCTGACAGTTTTCTGTAATTATGTTTCAATAACATTGACTCCTTACAACAGTCAACCATGTGACAATGATTGTCTGTTGCCTGAGCCAAAGTTGCATAAAACCAGCGAATTTTAGTCCAAATCTAGCTCATTTATGCTGTACCAGAAGACTCTTTATTTTAATGATTTGTTGTAAGCATCTTTTAATGCTTTTAAATTGGTGTTTTACGACGGCTATAATTTACTTGGATTTACTGCAGGACCTTGTTGAGCGCATATTGGTTGTTTTATCTGATGATCAAGGTAGTTCATCTTATGCTTCTTTTTCCTTAAAAAATGGTTATGTTTTCCTGTCAATTGCATTATTTCATGATGTATTGTATTTTTCCTTCTCTTGTTAGTGATAATTAATTATAGGTAGATTTTGCACCTTGGGCATGTATGTGATATTTTCATTGTTATGAAGTCCTCTAAAAAGAATAGTAGTGATGGTGGAAGTGGTGGTATCTACTAAATTATTAGTCTTAACCACCAAAGATTGTGTGTCAAGTTCTTACAGATTTTTTTCTCTGTATTTTGCTACTTCTTTACCATCACGTCTTGTATAAGGTGGTTTTTACTTCCTTCTCCATTGTTATTGTAGTTGTTTATTTTTTTTTTAAGACAGTGAGCCAATTTCCTATTTGTTTCAAATTTTAGCTTCCTGGCGATGTAGCCTGGTATAGAACCTGGGTTTGCTCGCTCATTTTAGTGTTCAGTTGTATTGTGATTGAGCATGCTGCATTGTGATGTCTTGCTTTCCTATTTTTTGTGATTGTGGTTTTGTTCGAAATTACTCCTCTCTTTTCCTTCTAACAGTTTCTAAATTATGGGCAAAGAAGAATGCTGTGGGGAAGGAACAGGTGGCACAACTTGTAGATGACATATATAGGTTTGTCTCTTTATTCATCTTATCCTTTGCATGTTTTGATCCTGAAAGTCAATGGAGTTCTGTTGTTTTCGCTTTTTTCCCCCAATACATGTTCCTTGTTTCTCAGAAAAATGCAGGTGTCTGCAGCCCCTGATTTGGCATCAAAGGGACAGTGTGTCTCAGATAGCAGTAATGTGAAAATTAAAGGGGAAATTGATGACCAATCTTTTCAATCAGAGACAAAGGTTCGTTGTCTCTGTGGTATTTCAACCGAGAAGGAGTCAATGATCAAGGTATGTGTCTTATGTTTTGTTCCTTATCTCTGTGAACGTGACTGATAAATTTTGCTGTTGATTTTCGTCTTATGTTTGATTCTTTTTGTGGCTCTCATAATGGCAGTGTGAGGATAGGAGGTGCAATGTGTGGCAGCACATTAGTTGTGTTATCATTCCAGAGAAACCTATGGAAAGCAATCCACCATATCCTGACACGTTTTACTGTGAAATTTGCCGGCTCACTCGGGCTGACCCGTATGTATCACCCACCTTTCCTTTTAACTATAAATTGTATAAGGTTGCACTGAAAGCTGTTTTATTTGGTCCAAACTATGTAGTACGTGTTACCAACATATTTTTGCTGCCTCTGTATCTTTGGTTAGGGTTTGGTCAAGATTACATGTTGCACCATACCTATTTGCGTGTTCTCTCTGCTACTTACATGCATAGCATTTAAAGTTGCCTCTGAAGTGGTAATTGAGTTTGCAAATCTGAAATTCAGGCATTTCGTCATTGTTTGCTGCTTGGGCTTGGAGTGTTTTAAATTGTCTTTCAAGTGGCAATTTGGTTTTGATTTTTTAATTGTTACATAATTTTGTTATGATAATGTCTGTTGCTGTTGAGCTAGTTTCTCAATTTATTTGTTTGTAATATTTGTTAAGTGAATGCTAATTGGACTATTTCCAGGATTGATTTGTTATATAGCTGGCACTGTCTTTGCATCTTTGGTGCTGCTACTTTATGTTTTGTCATTTTATTTATAGCTCAGTTTTTTGATTTTGCATATGCAGCTTCTGGTTATCAGTTGCTCATCCTCTTTACCCCGTGAAGTTGACCACTTCAAATTTTCCGGCGGATGGGTAGGTGTATGATCTTTTTTAGTCTCGAGTAAGCTCAAGTGTGTGGTTGTCTCGTTCTTAGGTATGACTAAAATTTCTGATTCAGACAAAGGCTATGTTTGGTAAGAGAGGAGTGGAGAGAAAATGAAAATGGGTTATTTGGTAGGNCTAAATTCCTAAATTCGCCCGACTAAAATACGAAAATGAAGAACACATAAACACTAACTGAAGGATATAATTTTAATCCTGAAGTAATATTTATTAGGTTCTATCCTTTTATTTTTCCCTCTAATACCAAACAAAGAAATGTGAACCTATTTTCTTCCTTTCCTTTTTTTACCAAGCAACTATAGATGAAAAGTACTTTCCTTTCCATCCTACATATTTTTCATTTCTCCTAAATTTTCTTTCCTCTTCTGAACATAGCCTAAGTTGCAACTGTGAACTCAATTATTTGCTGGAAAAGAAACATTGTACGCTATCTGAGTATGCTTTGTCCAAAGATTTAATGTGTGGGGTATTTTTATTCTCTTTTTCGAAGTTTAGTTTTGGTATGATGTATTTGTTCTCAAAAGCCTGTAAAACATAACTGCACTTGATGTGTGTTCCTTTGCTAGTGATGCCATTATGGTGAAGATAGATCTAAATAATTGAAATTTAATATTTCATAAATTTAGTGTTGTCCAATATTTACATAATTAGTTCAATGAGGGTTGATTTACATATATCAATGTAAAGATGTATGTTATGTTGCTGTCCAAAATTTATATAATTGGTTAAATGAGGGTTGATTTACATACATCAGTGTAAAGTTGTTGATATTTGCTTCCCAACATTGTTCTAAGAGGAAGCCCACTTGTTGAGGAGAGCAATTTTTCCCTGCCTTATTACTGTCTTTTTTAAGTTTTCTATTAAGGTTAGACCTCTGCATAGATAGTCTTCATAAAACACCTTATGATTGAAGTAGTATAACAGTCCATTATTTGTAACTGAAGCTTTTGGTTTTATTTCTGTTTATCTATTTTTATTTTCATGAAAATCACTCCAATGGATGAACTTGACAAAATGCCGAAGGCTTTATGTAGAGAGATAAGCGAGCACAGTTCCAACTTCCCATCCGTTTATATCTGCCTTTTTATTTGTAGTTTTATGTTTGATATTTGGGTTTCTACTTTCCTTGTCTTAACACCCCCACACCCCC